>APFE030474629.1:108889-160012 GCA_000404065.3 Pinus taeda
CTTGTGTAAGATCTAGGGTGATAGAAGGAAGTAGCTTGGCTGCAATTGTATACAATTGACTGGATAGTGCAGTTTCCAACTCTGTAATCCATGTTTTGTTTGAATCCAAGATAAGTATTTTCCTATGTAATATCTATTATTCATTTGTGTTGATGTTTTTCAATTGTTTTTGTACTGAGTAAATGGACATACATAACTTCCTGTTGTTAAGGAAATGAGCTCCTGATATGGATGCTACATTATTACTATTTGTTTTCTTTATATTTGTGTCCTCTACATAGGCAATGTGCATACATCTAGAAACATCAACATGAATGTTGTCCAATATAGTTCTCATAGATTAACCTTAAGTTCATAATAATCATTCTTCATAGAGGAATTTCAAACATAAGTATTATTTTAATATTTGTTGCAAGAAAGATATTTATTTTTTCTGAGTTTAAAAATGTAGTAGTTTAAGAACTATTTATATATTTAACTAAGGTGATAAATGCCTCAATGTATTTTATATATGCTTCATATACATATAAATATTCACATGGGTGTTGTGTTTGTTGATTAGCATGTTAATACCCGGTGGACATATTAAAGCAACAAACACAACCTTTCATAAAATAAGTCTAATCCCATTGGCTAGATTTCAAACATGCATTGAATTCTTGATGATGCTAAGAACCAAAAGACTATATGAGAATTCCATAAATTTCTCATGGAAATAGTGGTTTGAAGGGTATCAACCTCAGAAAAATGTATATAACGATTTATAAAACATTTAATTCGGGCATCAAAATGTAAATGGATAACACGTAATCCATAACTTATGAAAATATGGATATAATATTGCTACATAACATTGCTGATAATGGTGTATAATTCCCAAGTTTATAACTATGATATGAGTTTAAAATAATATTGAAATGTCCATGTATCACCAAAATTAACTTTCAGACCTATGTCGAGAGGTTGTGGTTTTCATACAACGAGTTCATATGCATACAACTAAATGGTCTAGGTGTGGTATATGTGTAGGTAAAAGCACTCCACAAGTAAATTTCTTCCTTCATGTATATTTTAATCCACATCGTATATAAATATATTGATAGGAATGTGACCTTTGCCAATTCCTTGTTGAATCTATGAGCTTGTTGTTCAAGTTTCAATATGAGTATGGTGTATGCATATGGAAACCATTCACTTTATATATATATATATATATATATATATATATGGTTCCATGCACCCCTAACTTTAACTCTGTTCACCACCCACAACATAACTTGGGCTATTCAGGCAAAAGGAGGTTATTTATTTATACTCCTTGTAGTCGTTGAATATGCACTTTATAAACTGTATGGTGAAACAATGTAATGAAGGCATGTTGGAATTCATTTTTCATTGAGTCAATGAGTGATATACAAGTATTTTTTTATGATCACCACCATAACTATACTTTTGCAACTTGTTGCATAAAATAATGTTAACCCCAATCATGGTTTTATTATATATATATATATATATAATATATATATATTATATATATAAATTATATATATATATATATATATATATTATTATATATAATATATATATATAATCAAAGTGGTGCATTATGAATAAAGGTACCACATGCCTCAACATACTCCTATGTCAATATAGGGGGTTATGCCATGTGGGTTGCGTGTGAAAGTAAGGTGAAAAGTGAAATTTTGAAATGAATAAAACTCGAAAGATTCTAACTTAAGATTCTGGAGTCCAAATTGGACCAAATCTATATCATTAGGATTTGTCTCACTAAGACACACACGATTAAAATATCCAACGTGATTTTTGAGGTAGTAAAGGAACCTCAACAAAACAATTACCCTATCTCTCTAAATGCACCTAAGAAGTTGGGTAAGTATAGTGATTACTTCACTGAGGTTAAGGTGGGGCGTTTATAAGTGGTATCATATTATCAAGGTTTAACACTTGGACTAGATGGGCTCTATCATGGGTAGGTAACAATAGGCTCCTGTAAGGGTGTCTCCTATTAATGTTTAGAAAATTAACTAAACTAATGTTGAGTTAAAGTACAGTTTGTAATTAATTAATTGAATTCATGGTTGATGTATATTACCTTGTGAATTGAGGATGCGACATGGTATTAACAATTGACATGATTTTATTATCGTTATGTCAATTAACAACTTGTGTTGACTAATATATTTTTTGTTGAGTATGCATGCAGATGTGATATTACATGTGGCTTGATGTTGATTAGTATTGATACACTAACATGGTTTGTTTTGTTACAACTAGCCACAATGGAATTGCCATGAAAGCAAGATGGTGGTTATGATTATGTTTATTTATTTATTTATATCAAATGTATATAACAATTGTGCATGATTAAAAACATATCACAAGCAATACAAGGATAGTAAGATGCAAGGAATGAGTAGCAGGATGGTTCAATATAGTTCTAATAGTTAACAACATGGGCGTGAAGAAACTTTAGTGGAGAACAGTGGAGGGGAAAACTCTTTTGATTGGAAGGATACCTTGAGAAGTCCACAAGATGATATTAGGAGTTGTAAGGTAGATAATAAAAGGCTAGTAAGGGCTAAGGAAAGGAAAGCTAAGATGAGTTATATTGAATATCATTTCTATCTTGCAAAGAGAGAATTAGTATGGGTTAGGGTCTAGTGAGAGAGATGTGTTGATCCCTTTGTGATGATAAGAGAGAAAAAATGTGGTCAATGGTTTTTGGGCATAGGATCCCCGCGCAACGGTTTTGGGGCTTAAAGCCTAAGTTTTGGGTTGAGTTGTATTGTAAAGATTCCGTGAAGTCTGCGAGGCATAAAGACAAGTCAAAGGTTTGTCCGCTCTTGAGTATGTAAAGTAATATGTTGTAATGTTGGCCTACCCATGGTCGGTGGACCATGGGATTGTATAAATAGAGCGAGGCTCTAAGTTGTAAAGTAGTTTTAGACAAAAGAGAAGGATGAAGATGAATAATGTGTAGGAACCAGCGCTCAGTCTGTAAGTCCAAGTCTTGGGTCGTGGTAGTAGATAGAGGCTCTGCAGTTGAGTGTGCAGAGGCCTAGTAGAGTTCACAGTTGTGTGCATGGACCCATGCATCTGAGTGTGCAGGGTAGGAGTTTGAAGTGTATCTGAGAGATGTAATAATAAAGATAAGTTACTGGGTATCTATGTTTCTGTTATCTTATGAATCTCTTTACAGTTTTATATGTGCATGCACTGGTTACGAATGTTGAAATATAAATAATAATATTGGGCCTATTCGGCCTACGCAATTAAATTAAGAACTATAGGCATAGTAAGAATAAAGCATCGAGAGAATACCTCCTTCACGCTCTTCACATAGTTGTGTGAAGACAGTTGCACAGGCTGCGAAGTATAGACAACTGCGCCGACCTACGAGAAGCACAAAACTTGCTCCATACACTCCGCGCAAAGATCACTGCACCCACTGAGTGACTGAAGGGTGAGTCACAACGTTTTTGTTGGGGGCTTGTTGGGCATCAGATCCCCCACGCAATGGTTTTGGGGCTTAAAGCCCGAGTTTTCAGACAAGTTGTATTGTAAAGACTCCATGAAGTGCACGGAGCGTGAAGTGTAAAGACAAGTCAAAGGGTTGTTTGCCCTTGAATATGTAAAGTAATACGTTGTAATGTTGGCCTACCCATGGTCTGCGGACCATGGGATTGTATAAATAGAGCGACACTCTAAGTTTTAAAGTAGTTTTAGAAAAAAGAGAAGGATGAAGATGAATAATGTATAGGAACCAACTTTGAGTGTATAAGTCTGAGTCTTGGGTCGTGGTAGTAGATAGAGGCTTTGCAGCTGAGTGCACAGAGGCCTAGTAGAGTCTGCAGCTGTGTGCACGGACCCCTACAACTGAGTGCATAGGGTAAGAGTTGGGATTGTATCTAAGAGATGTAATAATAAAGATAGGTTGATTCTGAATTACTGGGTATCTGTGTTTCTGTTATCTTATGCATCTCTTTACAGTTTTATATGTGCACTCACTGGTTATGAATGTTGAAATATAAATAAGAATACTGGGCTTATGCAATTAAACTAAGAACTATAAGAACAGTAAGAATAAAGCATCGAGAGAATACCTCCTTCGCACTCTACACATAGTTGTACGAAGACAGTTGCACAGGGTCCGAAGTATAGACAACTGCGCGGAAGCCCCACAAGCGTGTAGTTTCAGGCCACAAACTTTCCAAAACTTCATCAATACATCCCTAGGGTGCGGAATCCTGGTTCCAACACCCTCTCATACTACCTCGAGTGAGACCTTAGTTCGCGCACTGCGGACTGTTGCCGAAAGGGTCGGTAGTTTCAGGATTTGTTTGGCTAACTCACCTATAAAACCTGGGTCAGGCCCCAACAAGCCAAGAAATGGTTCTGTTGCCAGGACCAGGATCTGCCTAAGGGATGTCTGATGTCGTGGCACTGGAATCCAACAAAGAAGGAAATTGAAGAGTGGGTGGACAAGAAAATACACGGGTTCGCGACACAGGAGAACAGGAATCCATGAATATATAAAGAACAGTGGTTAGATCACTATCTGTATACAAAAGTCCATGAAATTTTCTTTGCTTCTTTCGCTATCGAGCTATATTAGTGGATCATGAAGTTAACAGACATTCAAGGGAGGTGCAGACTTGATAAACCAATCGTGTGGACTCCAGAACTAGTGTGTAGGCTAGAAGCCTCGAAGGATAGGATCATGCGCGTTGTGGACCATTGGCTTGATCGAATTATAGGTAGATTCATCACTGAGTTCGTAGAAGATACGACTGTCAGTTACAGTGAGGCAAAGCAACGTTTTCTCAAGGGACCGTGAGGTAAGTACATCAAGACTTTGGATACCTAGATTAAAATGTTATTGTGTGAGAAGAGGATTATGCACGTAAATTAATGTTTGGGACTATGCGAAGTGGAAGACCCTATAGAAACGAAGAAATAGAGAATAGTCCTTTGATTTCACCATGAAGAGAATGCAGGGAAGAGTTCGCGGCAGTTTCGCCAAGAAGCGTGGTAAGTTTGATAAGGAAAGGGATCCAGTGATTGCCACAACTACCTACACTGCCACCCACCTCACCGGTTTCACCGATATCTCCAACCACTCCACCTCCGCAAGCATCACAGTTCAATATGGCAAGCGTGATTAAACTTCCAGTATTCAGAGGGGTAGGAAACGAAGACCCAGACTAGTTTTGGTTTGTGGTAAATGCAGTATGGGAAGCACAGGGTGTAGTGGATGACAATATAAAAAAGGTCACTCTGGTAAGCACATTGCAGGATCGTGCTCTAACATGGTGCATTAAGCACTCAAACGATCTTCCAAATGTAGGAATCGTAGAGATTCAGATAGCGCTAAATAGGGAATTCAGCAGGCCGAAATAAAAAACAAAATCGATTATTGGGTTGAGATCGTGATGCTTCCTGGCGAGACCCCATAGGATTTATATCAAAGGCTGAAAAGCACGATTCGTGAAGCCAATATGACATTGACAGATGTTCAGCACCACACATGGTTCGTAGCATCACTCTCACCGCATTTAAGGACAGTGTTATCGCAACAAAAGTTGACCACCCAGGCTGAAGCATTGGAAATGGTGATGAGACTGCATGAGACTCCCATACAAGATCCTGCTCTGGGGGTCCACCAAATCCATGTGTAGTTGCAGAATTTGTGTTTGGAAATGCAAAGCTTGAAGCAAGATAGGGTGCCACGACCAGAGGTGCATGAAGAAGTATGGTGTGCAAAGTGTAAAGGATAGGGGCACGACAAGGATCATTGTCTAGTGTTCACAAACTACATAGCGGCAGGAGGGCCTATGCCATTGAGACCTGAGGTGCAAGCAGGGCCCAGCGCAGTGCCTGCCCTATGGTCCACGATCTGCCAGATAGGGGGAAAGCACACTGCAAACAATTGTCACCTATTGAAGAAGTATACGTGGATGTCGCAACAGTTGTTTAGTAAATTTTGTAGGTCAGTAGGGCATGATGAGCACACTTATCGAAGTTTTGAACTAATGATGGATCAGACCCCTGTTTATAGAATGCAGACCGAGATGCGAGGGCTGGATCCAACCATGATGATGGCATGCACTAGATTTCATGGGTGCAGATGAGGAAGAGGAGGAATGGGACCTGGAAGGGGTCCCAGATGGTTGATTTGTTACAATTGCGGAGGGTCTGGTCACTACGCCCATGATTGTACAAATCCTACTAGGGCATCGTGTTTGTATTGTAATCAGTTCGATCATGAGACAGAGGATTGCCCTACCTTGATAACGAAGATGTGCGAGAAGGGGTACTCTAGCCGGCCCTGACTCAGAATGTATAGATGATGAGGGCTGAACTGCGTGAAGATGACCCAAACATGAATATGGTGCTTAGAAGTGGCAATGCGACATGGGATGATAAGAGGAAAAAACTGGAAGAAAATCACTGGGTTTGCAAGGCTCCTGTAAAAGAACCTGAATTTGATTTGGAGTGCATGAAAGAAACATTTATGGAAGCCAAGAAGAGCTTCACGAAGCCTCTACTTTAGGTAGAAAGGATCAAACAGAGTCCAAAATGGATCCTTCCATGCTTACTACTTTTCTGGAGACATGTATGAAATTCCTGCACGATAGTAGGGTGGCGAAAGGTTTACAGGAACTTATTACTAGGTGCGCAGGGTCTAGAGAACTGTGCATGGTCTGAAAGGTAGGAAATCATGCCTCACACACTAGAAGGGAAATGAGGTTGACTGCACAGATATGAGAATATCAGATGGACCAGGTAATTCTAGACTTAGGATCAGATGCAAATGTACTACTGAGACAGACTTGGGAACGAATGGGGAAGCCCACGTTGCAGCGGTCTCCCATTTAGTTATGAATGGTGAACTATTAGAAAATCATATCAATGGGGAGATTGCAAGGAATAACTATGGATATTGAAGGTGCAAGCGCGCTGGCAGACTTTGAAGTGATAGAGATTATTGATGATAGAAATCCATATCCCACGCTGTTAGGCATCAATTGGGCTACTAATATGAATGGAATTATTAATTTCAATAAGTGCAAGATGATTTTCTAGAAGAAGGTGTTCCACGTGGTCGTACCACTAGACCCTACTGAAGGTGCACGATACACTGAACCGGTGCGTGACAAAGATAGTGATGATGAGATCAATTGCATTTATTAGATCACTACATGTGAGCAAGAATCAGTGAATCCAATTGCTGATGGAAGAATTTCATGGGAGCGTGGTAGCTCTTGCACCTCGGATTCAGAGGAAGAAATAAAAAGATGGCAGAATCAACTACATGAGGTGACAACACTTAATTGCAATACATTGATAAAATCACTATGCTATGTAGCTACAGAGGTACCCAACCTACCGATATATGATGGGTTACCCGTGGTGGAAGAATTTCTACGCAAATATGAGAACGCAGTGCCTGAATAACAATGGTTCAATGCATTGAAATGGTCTCTATGTGCTACACCCACAGGATGGTGGGATACACATCAAGGAAATTCGGAAAGTTGGCACGGATGTAGAAAACTGATGCACATACAATTTGGAAAACCACAGTTAGTGATGAGAACCAATTGTAAGGGAAAAATAACTTGCACACACACCTTTCCCGATGGGTACAGACGTATAACAGATAGCTTGGTTCAACACACAACCGTATCAAAATAGAAAGCCAAAACATGATCACCCTACCAACTATCAGGAGCGAAGCGTTCATCAAGGTATGTGAAGTCATGAATAGAGGACATAAGATACAATGTACAAAGTGGGACCTACGTGTCCTACAGGTCAAATGGGCTTATAGGGAAATATGAAAAAACTTGGCCACAAAGTTGATTCCGAGGCTATAGAATGAAGCAAGAATTGGTATCCCTGAAGAACCTCCACAAAAGGCCTTGTTTGCAATAATGCCAACAAAGGAACAGTGCACGAAGACCTACCAGAAGAGAGAACAGAGCCGCACGATGGAGAGTATGAAAGATTTCAGGAAGCCATTCAGAGAGGGAATGAACAACTTAGTGAACTGGAAAGAAACAGGGTACTGCGGAGAAAGGAGAGTATGTTGCTGGATGCAGAAGTCACAAAGTTGGGGAACGAGCTGAAGAACTTTTTTCTTGTTGGAAAACCTCGACTAGTACAGCGGGATATGCACTCACTTCTTGATGAAGGGGAAGAATATCATCAGAAATTAGTCGGTCTAATGTCGTGGTTGGGACCGCATCTCATGCTACACCGAAATCAAGAGAGCGCGCTACACTTGAAAGGATGCACGAAGAGGACAATAAAAGATGGTTCATGGACTATCCAATGGAACACGATAGAGCTACACCACAATGGTGCGACCACCTAACTAACCGAAGAAGGAACAGTCTCACTACTCCAGATAGTTGAAAGAGAGCGCAGGACTATAAAACAACCTATTTAGGAGCTGCACGATAATAGGGGTGTGCGCAGAGTTGGTATGTCACAGGGTTCATGCCCACGCATTAGGGGGTGCACTGCCACACAGATGGACTATGAAGTGACTGTTCATGTCATTGTTCATGATAAGATGGAGGAGTTAAGGCAAAATGGAGTGTGCAGTGGACAATTAAGACAGAAGTTATGAGCAATATTTTGGAAAAACTACCGTCAAGGGAACATTTATGATCTGAATTTGGGGGGGAACAGTTGAATCTGAATTTGAAAAGTACTATAAAACCATAAGCACCTGCCATGGAACAACACTTGGTCATTTGGGAATTGAGCTATTACAGAGTGTGGAGCGCTGAGCGAATTTAGAGAAATTGAGTGTGCGAAGAGCTAATTATAGACTAGACATGATGAATGCAACCAAGCCAGGTGTAAGATTTGCCGAGGATATTGTTGGAGAAGTTGTGCATCCTGAAATGGTTCACGATAATCCTGCAGAGGAGGGTATGACACCAATCCCTGCGAACGCCAAGTTCAAAGAAGAGTAAGGAGGCGCAGGGACCATTCTGCATGTCCCCACGAAACCCATGCTTTGACCACTTATCCATGGAGGAGAAGGGAAAGATGGTCAATGTTGAATTAGAAGAAGAGGAAGATGATCTGCAAGACCTCATCACGTAGATAGAGCAGCAAGATGATGTAGAGGAGGATGTGCCTCCCATGGTTTCTGCAACGAAGCTTCCTGAGTGAATTCCCCCATGAAAAGGTAAAGCAAAGGTTCCCAAGGACTTGGAGCTACGAAGAGTGCACTCCAAACCCCGCTCCTCCCTGATGGAATCACCTTCGAAGGTCCACCATTAGGCAGGGCGCCTATAATGAAATTTTAGGATTTGGACCTCGTGGACAGCGAGAAGTTTCCACACTTGGTGGTCGATAGCTTGATGAAGCGAAACACAGAGGGGTTTGTCATCACCTTGGAGCTGCAAAAATGGTTGCCCAGAGAAGAGAAGGTCAACCTCTTGAATTTGCGATGGATACCTCATTATCACTATGCGCCCATTACGATTTTTGTCATCAGGCAGTTGTTGTGCTTGGTGCATGATGGGTATCTATGGTTGGAGGAGTCAATCCCCATCATGACCACGCTAATTCACAAGGTTACTCGGCTGCTCTACCAAGGCAATGACCCCGCGATAATTGCAGGAAAAAGTAGCGACTTGGCCCTCGCAGAGGCGATGAAAGCCAAGTATAAGCTTGAGAAGAAGAAAAGAGGGTATGCCATAGCAAGCATCAAGGATAAAGGGGTTCGTGTTGCCACCCAGTTGCTGGTTGGAAAACTAATGAGGAAGTACTGCGCTGACGAAGTCCCAGCGCCAGCGGTTGCACTGGCAAAGCAGTGTGCAAAAGGTGTCCAGTTCAACTAGGTGGGATTCCTCTGTGAGGAATTCCTCATGAACTGCAGAGAGGCCCAGGAGCAGGGTAAGACCTTCCACTACACGTGGTTTCTCTTATCCATCCTGTTGGTGGTAGGATAATTGCCGAAGGATAGTTAGTTCCCTGGCATCAAGCAGGATCTACCAGAAACCGTGAGGTATGCCTCACTTTGGGCAATGAAGGACGCGAAGAGGATTCCCGAGATGAAGGTCTTTTTGGTGCTCATGGAGGTGAGCATCCGAATGTGGATAAAAAAAATTCCATGCCTCTCCCCAATAGTCTACAACAGCTTGCAGAGCTCGGCTAAATTTAAAGCCGATATACATAATTTACATATCCAGGAGTGGAACGATCCCACGTGCAAGTGAATGAATCTTCCATTCATCGTAGTGGATGATGCGATCTTTGTGGTACTAGATTCTTGGCCTCTAGAGTGGCAGCTCCCGATTTAATAGACTTGGATAAAAAGGCCACACAAAGGAAGAAAGCAGAATCCAAGCTCCGCATCGCAAAGCTGGCAGAGAAGTGGAAGAATGGAAAAGCCGCTGCAGAGGTAAGGGCACAGCGCGAAGAAAAATTGGCAGCCACCGCGAAAAAGAATGTTGAGGAAGCAACAAAAGCAGTAGCAATGGAGGAAAAGCAGACCACCACTGCACCAACAGAAGAGCCCGGGGAGGGCCAAGAAATGTCCACGGAGTAGGATATAGAGGAAGAGGATAAGACAGAGGAATGCACGGACCCCAGTTCTCCATCAACCCAACTTAAGTGGCTGCGCGTCCCTGAGAAACCAACCCCGAGGAAGAAGGTGAAGGCAACAAAGACCTCGATGGATCCGATCACGCTCACTAAGGGTGACCTTTTGGACATTGGTGAAATAGTTCACGATGTCACTAAGGACACCTTAGAAGAATTGATGACGAAGCAGACAACTGTGTTGGGGGCGCTCAGAGTGCATTTGCAGGAGTTACAGGTGCGACCCCCACAAGCAGGAATAATGGCACCATACGTCGTGATAGGAACATCAAAATCAGAACAGATTCTGTGCGTCTACACAACGAACACTTTTTTGTTACTTGAAGGCACGATATCAGTAGTAGCTGACGGTGACAGGGCCGCGATAAGAAGAATGAAGGGTTTGGGGTTGAACTTGGTAGCCCTACCGAGAGAAACCCTGTATCAGCTCTAGGATGGGGTTACAACAGAGTTACGCACCAGGAAGGGTTGCGCACTCTAGGTCTTGAGCTAGTAAAAGATAAATATGGAACATCTTAGCCTGCAGTGCGACGACCTGGCCACAAAGACCCGTGGATTGGAACAAGCCATTGAGCAGGCATGTAGCAATGTACCAGAGTTGGCCATTCTGGTAGTGCTACTGATAGCAGAGCGGATTCGCCAACCTGTAGATCGTCGAGTTGCGGTTGAGGGCGCAGCCCTCCACACCCCCAGAAGTCAGAGAGCAGTGCGCCTGCGCTATTCAAATGGGGTTGGAAGAAATTGAGTGCGTAGTAAAGGATTGCATGACCATGTTGAATCATTCACTCTTCACGCTCACCTCACTGCAGGAGGATCCAACTATTTAGCAGCTAGAGACAAAAGCGCATGAGTTATAGTAGGATTATGGTAGTATCCAAGGGACTGCGCAGATGGTCACCCTTACTCAGTGACTAGATAAGATGAAAGAGGTAAGAGCATTTAAGGAATAGGTGGACGTCACGCATCAAAAATAAGCAGTGCTTAAGGCGAACCTCTAGCCTTGGATCGATGAAGCGTTCATAGTGACCACCAAGATTGAGGGAAAGTTGGCAAGCATCCAGGGAATCTATTCGTTGAGGCAGGGATACGACCCTACTAATGAATTTTCGAAGGAACGTATGTAAAAGATACAACAGACGGCGGAACAGTGTGCCACGAACCTATGAGAAGCATAGAACTTGCTCCATACACTCCACGCAAAGATCACTACACCCACCGAGTGACTCGAGGGTGAGTCACAATGTTTGTGTTGGGGGCTTGTTGGGCATCGGATCCTCCGTGCAACGGTTTTGGGCCTTAAAGCCCGAGTTTTAGGACAAGTTGTATTGTAAAGGATCCGTGAAGTGAACGGAGCGTGAAGTGTAAAGACAAGTCAAAGGGTTGTCTGCCCTTGAGTATGTAAAGTAATACATTGTAATGTTGACCTACCTATGGTCTGCGGACCATGGGATTGTATAAATAGGGCGACACTCTAAGTTGTAAAGTGGTTATAGAAAAAAGAGAAGGATGAAGATGAATAATGTATAGGAACCAGCTCTGAGTCTATAAGTCTGAGTCTTGGGTCGTGGTAGGCTGACTACGCAGAGGCCTAGTAGAGTCTGCAGCTATGTGCACGGACCCCTGCAGCTGAGTGTACAGGGTAAGAGTTAGGATTGTATCTAAGAGACGTAATAATAAAGATAAGTTGATTCTAAATTACTGGGTATCTGTGTTTCTGTTATCTTATGCATCTCTTTACAGTTTTATATGTGCACGCACTAGTTATGAATGTTGAAATATAAATAAGAATATTGGGCCTGCATAATTAAACTAAGAACTATAAAAACAGTAAGTGATCCAGGTGGATGTTGGTGGCCACCCACCTATCCCATTTGGACCCCCGCAACTGTCTCTTTCAGTTTTTCAGTTTCCTAAATTGTAGCACAGTTTACTATTTTTAGCAGTTTTTTCGGGTCCTAAACTTCCGAAGCCGTTTTGAGGCCCTAAACGACGTTTTTTGGGAAATCTGGGCGCAACATGGGTCCATGGACCGATGTTTCCCTTCCCAAAGTGGTAGTTCTCAGATATATCTTTCTAACGAGCTATCATACGCGTCAAACGGAGATCGTATGCCAAAGTTACGAACTCGGGAAATTGATGTACCCATTTACCCAAAACGGGGCCCACAATTTGGCGTTTCATCTTCTGGGGTTAGGTTTTGGAATGTGAAGGGTTTTCCATTGTTTCTCAACAATAAATAGGCCTTCGAGCCTCATTGTAACACAGTGGGGAACAGTTCAGAGACATGTAGCTGCACATCTCTTCTCAAAGATAAGCTACCATCGCCCTAGCTGGTTTATTTCCAATTTTGGTTGAAAGCATACTTCGGTATTTTCCATTAATGAAATGAAGTATTATTTCCGCTGCATCTCTTTACTTATGGTTATCACATCTCTGTATTTATGGTTATCTTTGTAATCTATTGCGTTCCTGTTTAAATCCGGATCAGCATGTGTCCCAATAATGTCCTGGCCTTTTTAATCTCTACTTGGGCGAGTACTATCAAGTCAATTTGCTCATGGATTGTTTGTATTGATCTCAATTCATCAGTGATGGATTGCCCAATATTAGCCCACAAGATTTTCTTGATTTCTGCTAGAGGTTTGTGAAGAGAAAGATCCTTTTCTAAGGATCTTACCTTGTTTTCCAATGCTTTTACCTCTCTTGTTCTTTCTGCCACAATCATTTTTGATTTGTCATAACTCACTTCTAATTTTGACAATTTCTCTTTGGCTTCCTTTAGTTCTGATACTTGGAGTTTTAACTCCTCCATAGCCTTTATCAACTGTTCTTTTGTCATAGTAGTGTTGCTGCCTGCTGCTGTACCTGTGGTGATTTCTGCTGTTGAAGTAGTAGGAGGGGCCGTTATGCCTATTGGAGCTATCTCAGGTGGCTGGGAGGTTGACTCTCCCTGTTTCCCTTGTAATGCTTTCTCCAATTCCTACTCTGTTTTTTCCAATATTTCATTCATTTTTATTAGCAGATCCATTATATCTGTTAGGTTCCTATACCAATAGGTGTCATTTTTCATGATTGACATTGATAAGGCCTAATATGTTCAAACCTTTGGCTGGTTGCAAAGGTGTTCCATATTCTCAAGAAAGCAAAAAATTAAAAAATGAAAAGAGGGTGTGCCCTAAAAGAAAAATCAAAGGGCAAGAAAAATAAGATGGTCAAAGGAAAAATGACATAAATGAACCCCAAAGAAAAGACCAGGAAAGTGTGCAAGTTCAAAAAGGCACTACCATTCTATTTTTGCAAAGAGCTTATGGAGTACAACTTCTGATTCATGTCACAGTTGATGGATGGCCAAACAACATAATCTTGGCCAAATTCATGTTTAAATTTCTTGTCTTAGATATAGAGTATGAAACCTGTACAAACTGTTCAATCTTGGCAGGTAATTAGCTAGGTAGAGAAGCAAAGGGTCTCAACAGCTAAATCTGGGACCTTGGAAGAAATAATGGCAGACTTATATAGGGGTGCAGTTAAATAAAAGAAGAGAGTAAGGGTTTTCTAGTTCAAATGCACCCATGGAAAAGGGAAGAAAAAATGTTAGGAACAGTAGGCTGGGTAGGCAGTTTTGATGTTGCAAAAGTAGGTTCATGAGTAACTTTGTCTTGCAAAGGTGATTCATCTCATTACCATCATCAACACCATGGAAACTATGTGGTGATAGATCAAATGATGCATGTCTAACTTCCCTTCATTCACTAACCTCCCCCTAGGATATTGAGATTTTCTCAATGTTCATAGACTACTCCATTTCAGGTGAAAATTTAAGCAAAATGACATTTTCTCTATGGGCCAAGAAGCCACATTTCTTTTGTAAAACATTTGTCTTCTTCTAAACCTAAGTTATCCAACTTCACAGCTTAAAAACCCTCTCATTTCCCTTATCCTAATTTTCTTAACATTGTTTAAAATTAGTGCTAATTCCCACCCCATTTTCATATTTAACACATTAGCTTTATGGTATAAGTCCCTATCCTTAAAACCCCTTTCCCGTATTATTATAATATATGAAAAACCCAAAATATTAATTATCCCACCCTGGCCAACTATGGCATATTTCATTATTTTGAAGGGGATTATAAGTTCATCTGGAACCTTATAAACCCCCCCACACGCGCGCGCACAAATATTCAATAGTTAATTAACGTTTGGTTAATTAACGATGTAAACCCCTGATAGCCAATATGAATTGCCCCGATACAATTAATTCATTATTTATTACCCGCCTCCCTGTGCCCTAACCCTGCGCCCGCTCCTTTCATCGTCAACCGTTGGATTTGGGCTTTCCCATCCAACGACCCATAACGATATCGGAGCCCCTCCGATGGCCGAATATTAGCGCCCGATGAAAGGTGGTATTCCTGCTGTACCGTGGGACGCGTGGCACCCTCCTGGTGTCATCGCGGCCCCTTCTCCCAAAACAACTTTTGTCCAAAAGCGGTGCAGGAAATGCCATTTACTGCCCCCCGCTCCCCCTTGCTGATGTCGTCACCCACGTCATCCGCCACCTCTCCTCCATGTCATCTGCCACGCCATCCGCCACCCTCGCTACACGACAAATATTACGTCATGCTGACGTCACCCGGGAAAAGCACCAAAACCCGCCAAAGTCAATTTTTGTTAAAAACCCCGAAAAAAAACCGTCGTTTTCGTTCATTTTCATTCATTTGTTTCACGAGACCTGTGCATGCAAATTACGTCTAGAAAGCTATAGGAGCTCCAATCCGCCACCCAGGCCACCATAATCCGGCATCCCGCTCTGCAAACCATCATCCAGCCTGCGTATTACTCTCATGCGCGCCCAAAAACACAGGTATTTACTCAATTGCCTCCAAACCCTGTGTCTTTCTGGTTTTTTCTCTGAATTATACCCATATAACCAAAAATCGAACGAAGTCAGTCTATAATTATGAGAAAATACACCCGAACCAAAGCTGTTTTGTCCATTTTTCCACAAAAAACTGACTTCCAGAGCCAAAAACACAGTGGGCAAACATGGAAACTCCTGCGCCCATGGCCCTCAATGTTGCGCCCCTAAATGCACCCCATAAAGAGTTGGAATGGTTGCCCCTGGCTGACAGAGATTTCTAGATTAATTACTTGATTGGTCAAAAGCCTCACCTCCAAGCTTTTTGTGAAATTAGGAGTAGCTACCGCAGCAATGCCGATGTCTATGGAATTTGGGAGTCCAACATGCCCATGTACTACCTCCCCTCAGTTAATGTTCTCCTTGATCTCAATCCACCAATGCCATGCCAATTATGAGCCCACTCAAAGAGCAGTTATGGTCCCTTTTGGAACTGTCCTCTTTTACATCACCCCTGAATCCATAAATGAAATGCTACACTTCAGGCCCACTCAACCTCTAACTCCTCTTTCCATGGGATTTTTTCTTGACCAAGGTGCCAAATTGCCTAGTTCAAAGATAACCAGATTAACTCAATTGTTCATGAGACCGGATTGCCAACACCGAGGCCTACCTCCTTATCTAGATACTTGGTTCACTGAAGCAGGAAAATTCACTATAGACATGATATCCTACATCTTGGGATTTAAAACTAGTGAGCATGTTGATGAGACTACCTTAGTTTTGTTGTCTATGTTTACTCCAGGACAACCCCCCGCTGTCAAATATGATTATGCTACCTTCATAGCTGATAAGATCCATGAACAATTCATGAGCTTGGACAGAGAAAGAGTGTTTAAATACACATCAGACATATATCATTTGTTGTTGTACAATCAACCAGATAGTTATCAAATTCCCATTAGAAAACTGGATTCCAAAGGGGAAAGAAGGTCTGTGATATTTTGGACCTCAGTCTTTCACCATATTTCTGACTCTCCTTACAACTATTGTGAATTCATTGATTTGTTTATACATCCAGCCTCTTCCTTATTGATGACAACTCCTCCTACTAGACTCTTTGGTGAAATGCAGAAAATTTTACAGCTCTCCAAAAGCTACAGTATAGGTGACTGGTACTTAATATACCAGAATCACACTGAACTCAGAATATATGGCTATGAACTATGTCCCTACAAGCTACCCAAATTTGTGCCTATGAGATTGTTTGCACTGGAGTATTTCAGGCAGTTTATCCATTCAGACATAATCCACTTCTGCAGTGCTAAGAAAAAGGCACAA
The DNA here is from genome assembly GCA_000404065.3 of Pinus taeda. Classification (NCBI taxonomy): domain Eukaryota; kingdom Viridiplantae; phylum Streptophyta; class Pinopsida; order Pinales; family Pinaceae; genus Pinus; species Pinus taeda. Next base: position 125,745 of record APFE030474629.1, read on the forward strand.
CTCAAAATAAGAAATCAATTGGGCCCTTTTGTCTTCAATAACAGGGAAGTCTGGGAAGAGGCTGATAAGATTTTAGGGGAGCGACTTAAGCTGAAACAAAGTTTTTATTGGGCACCATATGACCCCGGTCATTTTATAAGTTATAGGAAAGTCAAAAACAACCTATCGCCATATGTTCATCACAAGATCCCTGAGATTCAACAATATGCTAATCAACAAGAATGGATAGAAGGCACATTAGTTGAAGAAATTACTGAGGAAGAGAAATTGGAAAAAGCCATGAAAGAGCTTGAAAAAATGCTTGACCTGGACTCTTTTGGACAGGTATCTCTCAAGCTTCCTCAGCATAGAGGAGGTGATACATCCTTTGCCGAGACTTCTCAGCAGTCCACACAAAAAGCCAACACAGGGTCAGCAAAGGGCAAGGAGGTAATAGACCCAGAGCAGGAAATAATGACAGACCATCCAGCTATATCAAAGGAACAAGGCGAAGGGAAAGGTTCTTCAACATAGACAAAGGAACCTGAAATCCCTGCACTACAAACTCCTCTAAATGAGGAAAGAGGCAAGAAAAGGGACAGGCAAGAAGACACACCTATCAATGGACCACTAGAACAGCTAGGGGAAAAGAGGCAAAGGTTAAATCCTTACTATGAAGAGGAAATCTTGGAAGAAACAACAGGCAGCCTAAGGGGTGAAGGAATGAATGAACAACAAACTTCTCCAATGATGGACACATCAGCTAGATCATACCAGCAAGAGCTAGAGAGGCAGCAAAGTGTGGAATTCTCATCCACCAGGCCACAAAGTAAGCAGGGTTCTGACATTAAGAGAACATTTATTGAAATAAAGGCAAAGAATGAGCCAATAAGGATTCAACTTTATAATCAATTGCTGAGAATTGCCCCCACTAATCAACAAAGGTTAATGTCAGCATATGACATTCAAGAAGGAAAAATGACCCTTAGTCACTTTAAGCCTAAAATGCAGCAACCACAATTAGCTGCTGATTATATCATAACAAATCTGGAAGTCCTCTCCAAAGACATCCATCTAATGGACCACATTGAATTGCATAAGAAAACCGGAGAAATGGTGTACTCCACCTTGGCAGACAATGCATTATTAGCTCACAAATTGCAGAATTCATTGCAAAACACCTTTGCGCAATTAGAGTTGGAAAAGGCTTCTTCATTAGTAAAGGATAACATGATTAAATCCCTGGAAGAAATTATCATTGAGCTGGGACATGATCCCAAGGATGCCAAGGGCATAAAAGAACTAACAAAAAAGAAGGAAGAAGACATTGCAGCTCTCAGGAAACAACTCAAGCTGCCTATTACCATGCATCCCCAAACTGCAGAAATTGTTGAGCAGAAATCACAGGAAGATATGATGGACCTGCTGATGAAAATGAATGAGAGATTAGCAGAAACAAAGCAGGCATTGGAGAAAGAAATGAAAGAGAAGCAGGGAGAGTCAACCTCCCAGCCCCCTCAAATAAATCCAACAGCCACAACTGCTCCTCCTACAGTTACAACAGCAGTGCCTCCCACTTTCTCAGCAACAGGTACATCAACAACAACAACAGCAACAGGCAGCAACACTACTATGACAACAGAACAATTGATCAAGGCTATGGAGGATTTAAAACTCCAAGTATCAGAACTGAAGGAAGCCAAAGAGAAATTGGCAAAATTAGAAGTGAGTTATGACAAATCAAAAATGACTGTGGCAGAAAGAACAAGAGAGGTAAAAGCATTGGAAAACAAAGTAAGATCCTTAGAAAAGGACCTTTCTCTTCACAAACCTCTAGCAGAAATCAAGAAGATCTTGTGGGCTAATATTGGGCAATCCATCACTGATCAATGGAGATCAATACAAACAATCCATGAGCAAATTGACTTGATAGTACTAGCCCAAGTAGAGATTCAAAAGGCCAGGACATTATTGGGACACATGCCTAAACAAGCCAACAGGCTAGTACATTTTTTAAATACCCACACCAGTGAAGAACTAGTAGCACTGGATATCAGGGATAGGACAGGCACCATTTTGACAGTTAAAAAAGTGCTAACCATGAGGAATTTCATACAAAATCTGGAGAGAAAGTGCCAAGAGATGCAACTAGAAATAAATGCTTTTACAGAGAGGTTTGCAATTTTGCAGAAAAGGGTTTTCCCAGTTTATTAACCAATGATCATAAACTGATGACACATGAAAACTATGCTCACAAGGTGAATACATATGTTACAAATCAAATCACAGCCTCAACAAGCACTTCAGAAGAAAGAGCACTCCCATCAGGACAGAGCCTGTATGACAGTTTGGAAAATCTGTTTTATATTGAACATGAAATAAAACACCTTTTCACAGTTCAGCCCAATTTCTTCAGGTATACAGAAGCTGATGAAACATTAAGGAAATTGCAAAGAAACCAATTGCCATGGGACCAATGGTGGCAAAGCATGTTGGAGATTCTATAAATATGTCTTTCATTTCTTTTGTCATCTTTATCTTGGCAAAATCCAATGCCCATATCGCACGCCATAAAGAAGAAAACAACAGGGACTCGAGAATCAAGCTGGAGCAACAACGTATTAAAGACGGTCCAGATACAGCCGAGGAAGCCAGGACAATAGCACAAGGATATCAATAGAAGACATCTACCAGTCGACTCACTGAGCTTGAAAATCAACATATCTGACCAACTGAAGCAACCAACACAACAACAATTACTTCTTCATTTATTTTCTCCCTGCGTTCAAGATCATTTATTTCTCTTCTTGAGTTGGTAGAATGAGTTATTGTTAGATATGATCTCATTTTGTAAACACTTTTTGTATATATACCTCCCCAAGTGAAGTATTCGGGGTTGGCTGGTGATAATTTCTTAGAATGCGCTGTAACTCAGAAGATTTTTTCAATACATAAGCTATTGGAATACATTGCTGTTGGGCTCTCTGGATGTGGAATTTGTGTTGAGGCTCATACTACAGAATTCTTGAATCATTTCATGGATCAATAAGTCCCTTCTAACTTATGTTTTACTATTTTCTGCATTTACTATATCATATATGTCTCATAATCTGAACTGTTTTCTGCATTTACTATATTATATATGTCTCATAATCTGAATAACAGGGAAAACGAATAACCCAAGATTTGCTTTGTTGCACTCTATGTTCAATCTCTGCTATCATTTAATGTTTTCTTCAGAATCAGCATAAACAGGAATTCTTAACTGCTCCTGTTTCCCCCGGTTCTTTCATGTTGATTAATTGCTAATAAATTCTTGATTGCTTCTTGGTTTTAAGTCATTCACTTTCCCTCTGTCAACATGATGAAGGATTCTCAATTTCCCTTCACCCACTGACTTCACTTCACCTGATTCCAACCTATAAATTGTTCCACAATTGATTACCTCGCTCTGTGATAACACCCTCTGTTAAGGAAACCACATCCAACAATTCATCCTTATAGACTCCATTAGCCCAATGGATTGAACTTCTCAGACTTACACTCCAGTTCTACTGAACACCACCATCCAAAACTCAAAACAAAACCCTTGTACATCATAACTAGCCTAACACACCTTAAAACAAAGCTAAATTATAAAGAGAGAGCCCTCTCTGGATGAAAATTAACTAGAATCTGTGTCTAAAAGATTGGTATGTGGTTACCTCGGCCGTATTCCCTCCTTATAATTTTCCTGGGGAACAACCTAAGTGATAACATCATTGGCGACTCCATTGGGGACCTGAATGATTGTTTGTTACTGCTTTCCATTTTCTAAAGCTACAAATGGAGCCTGAAGTTAGCTAAGTATCCTTTGAAACTGTTGTTGCTAGGCAATTATAGGAGTAAATAAAAGCTGCTTCAGTCTATCTCCACCCTAGTTTTAGGCTTTGAACAATTGTCCCAAAGACTTGATCAGTTTCCTTTTTGCAATAGAACTTTAGGAAATTCAAGATTCTCATTAAAACTTCCTAGAAACATATTGTTAAAAGTTGTATTCTTTGAAATATTTCAAGAAAAACCAAAAAATGATTTAGAAGCTAGCTCCAAAGAAAAAGGTCTGTTATACCATATCAAATCCAGATCCAAATCGTCCACTTATCTTTGAAAATCCTAATTTGATCCCTAAGAACCTTAGAAGCCGAGATAATCAAGAAAATTCTGCTGATTTAAGCCTTAACACATCTCAGCAGAATCCTATCCAAACTGAGCTTACTGCTGGAAAATCACAAGTCCTCTCTCCCATCACTGTTTCTTCTCCTAGGTCACTATCACCACTCCAAAACATCTTTTCTACTTCCTCATCTACAACACCTATTTCAACTGTTATCCCTGCTCTTCCAATTGTTACACTTATCTTTGCAAATATGGCAAACCGATATGCTCCCTTGCAATTACCTGCTAATCGAGGGGCTATGCCTCAAGATTATCAAAGCAAAATCACTTATTTTGATGGTACTGGTGCTTACACAGCTCAACAACACACCAAGAAAATGATGGACTATTTTGAGAACTATGAGATTGATGATGATGATGTAAGAATGAAAATCTTTGTCCAAAGATTAACTGGAGATGTTAGAGCCTAGTTTAGATCACTTCCTGCAAACTCTATCAATGATCCAGAGGCTCTTTATCATACCTTCCTAAACAGATGGGAAAAGAAAAAAGACCCTCTTCATATTTTAGCAGAATATGAAAACTTAAGGAGAGGTACACAAGAAAGTGTGCAGGATTACTGCACCAGATTTAACAATGTATACCTTGCTATTCCTCAGAATCTAAGACCCCCACCAGACTTGGCCTTAATCAAATTCCCTGATGGATTTGACTCTGATATGGCATACCAGCTTAGGGAAAGAGCTCCTCGAAGCTTAGAATATATGCAGAGCATAGCTGTCAGTGTTGAGGCCAACCTGATTTCCAAACGAAATCAGGCAGAACTAAAAGAAGAACAACTTTTAAGGAAGAACCATCTACCTTCGAGCAGAAATTGGATGCCATTATTAAAGGTATGGACAGACTTGGGGATAGAGTTGAAACAATTGAGAGGAAATCATCATGGGATGGCCAACCAAGTAGTGTTGGGAGAAACCCAAACTTTAGGAAAAATCAGAACTCTAACACTACAAAAGCCGACCCTGACCAAAACATTAGACCTCCATTTCAAGAAAACTATGCTGAAGCTTCAACCTCTAGTGAGCAAGGAATTTTGTGAAGGATAATCTATTCAAGAATGGAGCCTAGGATGGTCTCGATAAACTGGTTACCCTTATCATTGCATTCAATAATTAGAAACCTTCGGGAGAGTCGACCAGTCTGCCAACAAAAGCATAAAAATAAATGATCACTTGTGCCAAGCTCCGTTTCAATCACTCGATTGTTACTTGATGCAAATAATTAGTAGCTCGTTGTTAGAAGAAGAGTACACAATGTATATAGTTGGTGTGTGGTATCTAAAGATCAAAAGGAGAAAGCCACAAATTCTTTTCTTGCGTTGGATTTGCAGGAAAGACCATGGAACTACTTAGTGTGCTTCCACTGCCCATGGATAATAAGCTTTTAGGTCCTACGAATGAATTATAACCAAACCTGAACAAGTCTAGGTTTCATAGCCTCTAGGTCTAATTTTGATTCCACTACATTTTCAACGAATGAATTTAGCATTCAGTGGGTCCTTGAATTCACCCATCACAACACCGAATCAATATAGCTCAGCAAAATTCCATTGTCAATTTTATTTTAAGGCTTGCCAAAATTTGTTGTATGTGTCCTGCCCAAGAATCCTCTACCAAATACTACTTACACCATTCGCACCATGCACCAGCCCTTGTTGACGGGACCGTGATGTTGAACCTTAAAGGGGCTTATCATGATTTATTATACCACTTTAATTTATGGGTTTTGTGAGGTCAATGATTAATGGGATTACAAAGATTTTAATGATTTGTTTAACCCCCTTTTCATAGCACTTCCCTCTGACCGTGTGCTAAACCGTGGGCTTCATACTTGATAGAAAAAGTGCCTTTGACTTCTCGAGCTAGGGTTGTTTTTCCTTATCGTTTCACTTTGCCATCGTTTTACTCCATTGGGGTTTTGAGAATGAAAAGTTGAAGGGTTTTGACCCTGTGACCTTCTTATAACTTTTCAGCTGGTTCTATGTTGGACGTGTGTGTTGTTTGGTTGGTTCTCCTTCATGGCGTGGCTGTCCCTGTGTGCAGTGCTTGGCTCAGTTGGTAAAATTGGGATTTCTATTCTTGTTTATAGTCTTGTTTTTGTTCCTTTTTATTGTTATTTCTACTAATATTTGCTACGTTTGTTCAAAAATGAAATGTACTCGCCCTGGAACAGCTCAACTTCTCCTATCAGGTAATTTCTCTTTCTGGTTTTACATTGCAATATTATTTTCATTTATTTTAACATGTTGGCTCCTTCGTCTAAAGGTTTTCTTCGCTTGGCACTACTGTTTCGATTTTTCTCAAATCCTTGGGCTCGACTTTGTATTGGGTTTTGAACCCTAGTTTCTTCTTGGTTGGATGAGGGTTCTGGTTTTGAAACCCTGTCTCGATGTGGCTCTTCCGCCTCGACGAAGCCTTTGGATTCGACCCTTCAGATAAATTTTCTTTACTTCAAGTATTTTCATGTTATTGTTTTCTTTTTCCCCTTTGAATGAGTATTCCCCGTTGTGAATTCGGTCTCTATTGTTTTTGGGTGCATGTATTTAGACCTGGTGCGGGATTCCTGTTGTTGTCTCGAACCTGGTCTTCCCTGTGTGACAAGGTAGGGTCTTTCCTTAATTCCTTTGTTCGATATATTACTATCTTGAAACCCCACATGGGTTCTGGGTGTATGCTTTGGCCAATTGGTTAATGGGCATTCTTTTGGTTGTTTTGATTGTTTCCTTCGTAGAATGTGAAGGAAAACTAGCTGGTTCTCAATGTTGCTTTATATGATGTAAATTTTTGAAAACCCTACAGGGTTCTTCCTCATTTGTTGTGGTTGTTTGTAAGCTATATATATTTGAACTGTTTAATTCAACCTTGTATACAGAACTTGAAAAAAATTGAAAGGAATGTCATGAAACCATTTATAAAATGCTCATTTAAGTACCTGCAATTCGTTTCTGGGTTATGTTGTTATTTTGCTCCACCTCAGGCTGCATCTTATGTGAACTTGGGGTTTTATAAATGTGTCCTTCTGCTTTCCTTTTTACTACAATTGAACTAGAAAACTCATAGCATATTTTGATATTAAATGACACCATGTGTCAACAATTCGTTTTCTTTAAAAGAAGACTTGACTGTAATTTGACACACACACATATTTTATTTCAACCCTCTATTTTTAATTTCTCTCCTATTCGAGATGGCAGAACCTCCCTCTTGGAAAAATTTGGGTTGGTTTATACCTTCCCAAAGAGTTCCAGGTGGTTGAGAAACTACCATTCAGTTGGAAATTGACTGGTAAAACTAACTTTTTTACTTTTACCTACTTTAACTTGTTCACTCATAATTAAACAATTACCATGGTTGTGTTAGCCCAATTTAACTTATTAGATAAAAGACTAAACCAAAAATTCATTTATGCTCAATAGAAAGTAGCCAGTTCATCCAACTGTAGCTCTTTAGTCAGATGCTCCTGCATCAGGCTCTCGAGGTAAATTGAATTCATGGCTCATGTCCATGAGCTCTTCAATAGAGTACTCGACTGTTTGGATATGTGTAGTGTCCAACCAAGAATAGTCCTCAATAGGAGGATTCTTACACTTGACCAGATACTGCAAATATTCTTTTTTTCTGTGTCTTCCTGGCTACCTGCGTGTCCAAAATTCGTTCAATCTCTAGAGGCTGTGCCATAGGCATATGCTTAACCCATGGTTCCTCTTCATCCTCAGTATTATGTGTTAATCTCTCCGAACCATCTTCCACATCAACAACAACATATGGGTACATATCTGGCACAGGGAGAGATTCCTATACCGGGAGGTAACTCCAACTCGTAAGTGTTTGTAGAAAACTTCCAAAGGATTCTACAAGGCCCAATATTTTTCATCTTAAATTTGTCATACTCTCCTTTAGGAAACCTCTCCTTGCGTAAGTGTGCTAATGCCAGGTCTCCTACTTCTAACTGTACCTCTCTTCTTCTCAAATCTACTCTCTGTTTATATCTTTGGTTGTTGTCCTGTAGCTTTTGTTTGACCTGCTCATGCAGATCTTGATTGCGTTTGCGAAGTCTTCACCATCCGCACTCCTGCGCTCCAACTGACCCAAATACCACAACTCAAATATTCTGCATGGATGCATTCCATATAATATTTGGAAAGGGTTTCTGCCCATACTTCTATTGGGCAAGTCATTGTAGGCAAATTCCACCTACGCAAGCACACGATCCCACTGCCTGGAATTTTCACCAACTAGACTCCTTAGCAGATTTCCCAGACTGCTATTCACAACTTTAGTTTGTTCATCTGACTGTGGATGATAAGTTGAACTGAAGTTTAGTTTGGTGTCTAATCTCTTCCACAATGTTTGCTAGAAATGGCATGTAAACTTCACATCTCTGTCCGAGATGATAGATTTTGGCAAGCCATGTAATCTGACTATCTCTATAAAAAAAGTGTGCTACATGCATGGCATCGCTTGTCTTCCTGCATGGAATGAAATGTGCCATCTTGGTGAAACGATCCACCACCACCCAATTGGAATCGTAACCCCTTTATGTCTTCGACAACCTAAGACAAAGTCCAAACTAATTGAGTCCCAAGGCCTAATTGGAATGGGTAAGGGTGTATACAACCCTGCATTCTAGCTGTGTCCCTTTACATGCTGATAGACCCTACATCTGGTGACAAATATCTGTACATCTCTTCTCATTCTCAGCCAACAATAGAAGTGGCTCAGATGATCCAAAGTCTTATCTACTCCAAAGTGTCCAGCCAAACCTCCACTGTGCTTTTTCTGGATCAAGTTCTCCCGCATAGAACACTCCGAAATGCACAACTGTCCTCCTTTGAGGAACAACCCTTCTTGCATATTATAGTCCAACCATGGGCTATTGTCTCTCAATAATGGATTTTGGCAATCTTCATAAGCTTCCTTAAAGTCTACATCCATCCCATACAAGTCCTTAAGATACTCGAATCCAAGCACCTGTACTGCACTTTCCTATAATATTAAGCTTCTCCTGCTTAATGCATCTGCCACCTTGTTGGCTTGACCGCTGATGTGCTTTAGAACAAATGTGAAGCTCTGCAAGTACTCCACCCATTTCGCATGCTTATGATTCAGCTTGTGCTACCACATAATGTACTACAATGCAAAATTGTCTAAAAACAAAACAAATTCATTAGCCACCAAATCGTGTCTCCAATGCTTCAACGCTTGGATGACTGCATAAAAATCCTTGTCATAAGACGTATACTTCTGTGTATTCTCATTTAACTTCTTTCTGAGGTATGCTACTGGCTTATCTTCTTGGCTGAGAACAACACCAATGGCTGTCCCACTGGCATCACAACGAACTTGAAAAAGCTTGTTGAAATCTGGTAGTTTGAGGACTAGTTTTTCAGTGATTTTCTTCTGTCAAATGAAAACGCTGATTTTCCTTCTTAATGGTATCTACCATAGGTGCACAAATACTACTAAAATTCTTAATAAACTTCCAGTAAAAACTTGCCAGTCCATGAAAGCTTTGTACCTTACACAAATTTTTGGGGGATGGCCAGCCAACTATGGCTGCAATCTTTTCTGGGTCCATCTTCAATTCATTTTCAGAAATTACAAATCCTAGATAAATCAATTCTTTCTTGAAAAAAAAACATTTTTTAAGATTTATCAAAAATTTATTTCGCTGTAATTTTTCTAGCACATACCTAACATGCCGAAAATGTTCCTCCTTAGTTTTACTGAAAATGAGTATATCATCTAGATATATGATCACAAATTTTCCAATGAATTCTTTTAACACCTCATTCTTTAAATGCTTGAACGTGTTGGGAGCATTTCTTAGTCCAAATGGCATGACCAACCATTTGTACAAGCCTTCATTACTCTTGAAACCTGTCTTCCACTACTCACGTTCTCTAACCCAATCTAGTGGTAGCCTCTTTTTAGATCTATTTTTGAACAGTATGCCGCTCCACTCAGATAATCCATCATATTTTCCATCTGAGGTAAAGCAAACTTGTACCTAATGGTGATCTTATTTGTCGCCCTAAAATCGATGCACATCCACCATTCACCTCCTTTCTTAGGAGCTAAAACGGTCGGAACAACACAAGGACTTAGACTCTCTCGAACCAATCCTTTGTCCAACAATTCTTGTACCTGTTTTTTGATCTCCTCATTGTCCTTTGGACTCAGTTGGTAAGCAGCCTTGTTTGGCAAACTCGCTCCCGGAATGACATCAATATGGTGACAAATGCTCCGCTTTGGTGGGAATTCATCTAGTAGATCATCTACTACAATATCACTAAATTCCTGCAACATATCCTGTATCTACACAGACAAATCTGTAACTTCGGTATGCAAGAATATTACCCTTGGTTTTCGTACAACTGCATAGTTTACCTCATTTTCCTCCATCTGTCGCAAAAACTCCTTTCCGCCTATCAGTAGTGTTTTAGACCCACTGGTCTCTAAAGCATTTTCCTCCATGGGAAAAAGCATGTGCTTTATCCCATGCTTCACAAATTTGTACAATTCTTCTCCCCATCATGGATGACCTTTTTGTAATATTGCTGTGGTCTTCCCAGCAGAATATAACACACATACATAGGCACGATGTCATAAGTCACCTTGTCCTTGTATCTTCCAATGTGAAACTCCACCTCACATTGCTCATCAACCAATAGTTGGTGTCCTTTTTGCAGCAAAGACACCTTGTATGCAATTGGGTGCTTCAGCTTCTTCAAGCCCAATTTTTCCACCATCTTAGTGGCTACTAGGTTATCAATGCTCCCGCTGTCTATAATCAACTTGCAACATTTTCCTTGCAACTTGCACACAGTTTGAAAAAATGCTTTCCGTTGCGTCACATTGGTGATTTCCCTAGTTGGTTTCAGCAAAACCTTGTTCAACACTAAGGTTTCACCTGTCTCAGGAACATTCTCCACCTCCTATGATGGTGCCTTTGCTGCATTGGGTTGAGCAACATATGCTCCCCGCTGCCCAGCCTGCTCACCTTCAGGATATTCAAAAGATTTGTGCCCCCATTTGTGAAACTTATAGCACTGGTAGGCATTTCCTCTACCTCTACCATTACCTTGTCGACGCTAGTATGGCCTTCCACCTATGGTGCTACCTTCCCTCTCAGTCTGTCCCAGAGTCTTTGAACTGTTGCCTTCTTCACTACTGTTGGCAGTTTTACCCCTGCCAAAGGACTGTCCCTTTCCTCTATTGGAACCATGTCCTGTTTTTGCGTTCTGCTTCCTAGTAATCTTTTCTTCCGCCTTCAAAGCACACTGATATGCCTCATCTATAGTTTTAGGGGAAATAATATTGATCTTGTCCAGGATTTCCATCTGTAGACCATTCACATATCTTGTTGTTTTCTCAGGGGTATCTTCAACATGCCCAACCCTCAAGTTCACTTTATATAACTCTTTTGTGTACTCCTTTACAATCATCACTCTCTGTCTCAGGTTCTGCATCTACCTATAAAGGGAAGTTTGGTAATCTTTTGGCAGAAATTTGCTTTTCATCTTAGCAATCATCTTGTCCCATTTTTTAATCAAGGGCTTGTTCAATCTCCTCCTTTCTGCGTGCACACTGTCCCACCACAGTGCTGCATGTCCTTTCAACTTGGTAACAACAAATCTGACTTTCCTATCCTCACTAACTTCCTCATACTCGAAGTATTTGTCCAACTCACTTATCCAGTCCAATAATGCTTCTGTGGACAAGCTGCCATCATAATTAGAAATTTCTGGACTTGGTCCGCTGTTGGCCATCAAAATTGATTTCAACAATTTGATTTCTGGTGCCTCATCTTTTGACCCATCTGTCGTCGCCACTGTTTCACCATCATTGTCATCACCACCTTCAGGGTCACTAGACCTTTCTGCTTCCACTGCTGCCAAACGAGCTGACAGAGTTCTGATTTCTTCTTGCAGTCCTTCATCTACTGCTCCACTTGCAGGTCTTCCCTGACCTCTTCTTCCTACCTCCATTTTTCACTCATGAAGAGTAATCACTCTGATACCACTAATTGATGGGACTCTGATGTTGAACCCTAAAGGGGCTTATAATGATTTATTATAACACTTTAATTGATGGGCTTTGTGAGGTAAATGATTATTGGGATTACAAAGATTTTAATGATTTGTTTAACCCCCTCTTCATAGAGCTGTTGGCCCCTCCGATTGTGTGCTAAACCGTGGGCTTCACACGTAATAGAAAAAGTTCCTTTGACTTCTCGAGCTAGGGTTGTTTTTCCTTATTGTTTCACTCTACTATTGTTTTACTCCGTCGGGGTTTTGAGCATGAAAAGTGGAAGGGTTTCGATCACATGACCTTCCTATAACTTTGCAACTGGTTCTACGTTGGATGTGTGTGTTGTTTGGCTGGTTCTCCTTCACGGTGTGGTCGTCCTTGTGCACAGTGCTTGGCTCACTTGGTAAAATTGGGATTTCTATTCTTGTTTGTAGTCCCATTTTTGCTCCTTTTTATTGTTCTTGCGCTAATATTTTCTTTGTTTTCTCAACAGTGCAATGTACTTGCCTTGGAAGAGCTCGACTTCTCCTACCAAGTAATTTCTCTTTCTAGTTTTACTTTGCAAGATTATTTTCATTTCTTCTAACCTGTTGGCTCCTTGGCCTACAGGTTTTCTTCTCTTGGCACTACTGTTTCGATTTTTCTCAAATCCTTGGGCTTGACTTTGTATTGGGTTTTGAACCCTGGTAATTATTCCTGTGAATGAGGGTTCTGGTTTTGGAACCTTATCTGGATGTGGCTCTTCCACCTTGGCGAAGCCTTTGGATTCGACCCTCCAGGTAAATTTTCTTTAATTCAACTCTTTTCCTGTTATTATTTTCTTTTTCCCCTTTGAATGAGTATTTCCCATTGTGAATCTGGTCTCTATTGTTTTTGGGTGCAAGTATTTATACCTAGTGCGGGCTTCTTGTTGTTGTCTCGGCCCTGGTCTTCCCAATGTGACAGGGTAGGGTTTTTCCTTAATTCCTTGTTCAATATACTACTATCTTGAAACGGAACTTGGGTTTTGGGCATATGCTTTGGCCGACTGGTTAATGGACATTCTCTTGGTTGTTTTGATTGTTTCCTTAGTAGAATGTGAAGGAAACCTAGCTGGTTCTCACTATTGCTTTATATGATGTAAAATTTTGAAAACCCTACAGGGTTCTTCCTCATTCGCTGTGGTTGTTTATAAGCTATATATATTTGCACTGTTTAATTCGGCCTTGTATACAAAACTTGAAAAAAAATGAAAGGAATGCTATGAAACCATTTATAAAATGCTCATTTGAGTACCTGTAATTCGTTTATGGGTTATGTTGTTATTTTGCTCCACCTCGGGTTGTGTCATGTGTGAACTTGGAGTTCTGTAAATTTGTCCTCCTGCTTTCCTTTTTACTACAATTTAACCAGAAGATTCATAACATATTTTGATATTAAACGACACCAAGTATCAAGAGCTTGCTTTATTTAAAAGAAAACTTGATTGTAATTTGACACACACATATTTTATTTCAACCCTCTATTCTTAATTTCTCTCCTATTCGGGATCGCAGAACCTCCCTCTTGGACAAATTTGAGTTGGTTTATACCTTCCCAAAAAGTTCCAGCTGGTTGAGACACTGCCATTCAGTTGACCCCTGACTGGGAAAACTAATTTTTTTACTTTTACCTACTCTAACTTATTCACTCATAACTAAACAATTACCATGACTGTGTCAGCCCAATTTAACTTATTAAATAAAAAACGAAACCAAAAATTTATTTCTGCTCAATAGAAAGTAACCATCCAGCTACAGGTCTTTAGTCGAATGCTCCTGCTATCACTTTGTGCTTCCATCTTTCGTTATAAACTTTTGACGCAATCGATCCTCAACCTTTGACTATTCATCCAGTAAGGTAGCAAAGTCGAAGCTCGAACGATACCTCATGCAAGAAGCCAATAAATTTGAGTAACTTACGCGTGACTACGTGAATAAACTAAACAAATTTATTAAATATTTAAAATAATAAGTATAATTTTTTTAATGTTTTAAAATTTATATTAATTTAAATTCCGAGTAGGCATAGTTTTTCTTTTATTACGGAGGTGCCATCTTGTCATGTACGAAGGCACAATAATATAGCACCCATTTTGTAAGCAAGGAATGCCACTTGCCAAGGGGAAGGAATATTACAAATTTGCATGAAAAACGCTGATGCTCAAAGCATATTGTGAAAATTGTCTCATCTCTTTCACTATTTTAAAGTTTTTTTTTTTAACACATTAGAATCAAATAATCAAAATGTTTACATAGATCAAATTATAAATTAAATCTAAAAGCTAAATAATTTATAATATAATTTCACATTTGAAGATAACAAAGTTATATGTCAAAAAGGATATGTAGAACAACATAGTATTTACTTTAGAAAACGATATGATGGTGTCAAAGTTAATTAGAAAATAAATGATTTATCGTTATAAAGATTTCACTTTTATTAATTTGTTTTAAAAAAATATAAAAAATAAAATAAATCATTAAATAAAATATTTAACCTATGTATAAAAAAAGTAGAATTTGGTTTGGAAATGCAAGATTTCTTAAAAAAAAAATAATGGAAGAAGATTAAAATTTATGTTAAAAATAGTTTAATAATGTATAACCAATCAATATTAAAGAAATTTTTTATATTTTTTTTTCAATTTAATGAAAACATGGATATAATTAGATAGTTATTTTGGATTTTAGAAAAAACAATTAATAATTAAATTGAAGTAAAAATCTTAAAATCATATAAATTTACATAATTAAATTTAGTATGGATCATTTTAAAAATTAAAATTAAAATATTAAAAGTAGAACTTTTTGACATGTACAATGTTGAAGAGGAATAGGATGTGTATACAAACAATCTCTTGCATCATTGTTGAGATTTTTGAATTTTTTTGAATTTTTGTTGATTCTGGTGTGTGATTGGCAATATTCACATTTATTTAAGTGATTTATGTTTTCTTTAAAATAGTGAAAGGTTGAGGTTAAGTTCACTTGGTTTCTTGTGAAGGAATTAAGAATCTATGCACATAGTTCCAGATGTATTCCTCGCTTTTAGGTCTTTTTATTGATTTTGGGTCTCTTTTCAAATTATACATTACATTCTGTGTATCATTGTAGTTGTTATTGATCACTATGTCACTATCAATCTGCACCATAGTTATTCTATTATATATATATATATATATTATATATATATTATATATTATATATTATATATATATATATTATATATAATATATTATTATATATATATATATATGATTTTACAAAGTATTTTCAAGGCTACTAAGGGCTGTTGATACATCACTTGTTCTACTTTCTTTCTATAAGAGTTTTTACTTTGATTCATACAAAAATGTTATATTCTAGAGATCTTATAGCTATATATTCAACATAACTGAAAAAAGTAAATATTTACATTTGAAGAAGTGTCATTCAAAATCATTTATAAAACTAGAGAGAGAACAAACTAAACATTCATTGGTGCTGGACTGTTCAGATCCAGGCTAGTGGATACTTCTTCATTGCTCCTGTTTTGATCCACCCTGATCGAGTCTTATTCATTGTTCTTGCTTCTTTCCTCCATCTTGAGCTTCAACTATTCAATTTGCTAGCGCAACTCATCCACCTCATCTTCCAATTGGCAAATTCATTCTTTCTTCTCTAATTGCCGCTCCTGCATGGCCATATTCTCTAGTTCTTGTTGATGAATGCTACGATGTAGCACATCAAAACCTTCTTGTATCTCCAAGTGATCCTGCACACATTTGTTGTAGGCTTACCTGTTGGTATCGCGAACCAGAGAATTACCCACCCTCGTCCCCCCTGTCCTAGGCCTACGACGACCCCAGGAGCTTGACATGGAGCTATCCTCAGCACAATTTCTATGCATACTCATATGTGTCTTCAGATTACCGCTGACGAGCCTCTCCAAGATGCCACAGACCCCCCAATCAGCACCCCTGACTCCATTATACTTATGACCCACCACTCCAAGAACCCACACTACAACAAAACCCTATGATTAACGTCCCTTTTTGCTTCCTTTTTTGCATCTAGAGCCCATTTTTGGTGCTATTTGTGTCCATTTATCAAATATGGTGCAAAACTTGATGCAACGTTTTTACCGAGTTTTGCACCAAGACTTACACCAAGTTTAGCACCATGTATTGTAATAGGTTTTGCACCAAAATTTTCACCAGGTTTTATGCCAAGTATTTTGCACCATGTTTTGCATCAAGTTTGGCACCTAATTTTGTTTCACCAACTTTTGCATCCTCTATTGCATCCACTTTTTGCGCCTACACTTGCATCAACTTTTGCATCATCTCTTGCACCCTCTTTTTGCATCACTTTTTGCATCCATTTTTGCATCCCCTTTGCACCAAGTTTTGCATCGAGGTTTGTGTCTAGTTTTGCATCTACTTTTGTTGCATCCACTTTTACATCTTGTTTTACATCCATATTTACATCCTCTTTTTCATCTGTTATTGTGTACACTATTGCATCTAATTTTCTTATGCCATAATTTGCACCTACTTTGGAACCTCCATTTGCACCCATTCTTTCTTCTAAATTTGCATCCGCAATTGTATCTTTATATAAATCTAGGTTTTCATAGACTTTTACCTCTATTTTTTCATCCCTTTTTGTATCCACTTTTGTGTCAAGATTTGCGTAAGGTTTTGTGTCTCATATTGCATCTACTTTCACATCAAATTTTGTTGCATCAACTTTTTCATCCTATTTTGCATCCATAGTTGCACCCATATTTATGTCCACTTTTGCATCCCTTTTGGCATCTTATTTTGCATCTTCATTTTCTTCTTTTTTGCATCTATCATTACATCCACTTTTGTTGTGACACCATTTTTTCATATTTTGTACTTACTGTTGTACCCATGTTTGCTTCCAATTTTGCATCCATCTTCACATCCTCTTTTGCATCAAATATTGCATCTATTTTTACATCTACTTTTGTGTTGCGTTTTGCATCTCATTTTGCATCTTGTTTTGCATCTACTTCCGTTGCACCCAATTTTGTTTCTCCTGTTGCACACATGTTTGCATCCAATTTTACATCCCTTATCCCATCATGTCTTGCATCTAAGTTTGCATCTTTTTTTGTGTCTGTTATTACATCCACTTACACATCCAATTTTTTTGTGCCATACTTTGTGCTTATCATTGCAACCCACATTTTCTTCCACTTTTTCATCCACATTTACATCCTCTTTTGTGTCCAAGTTTGCATCAAATATTGTTTATGTTTTTTGCATCCCATTTTGCATCTCCTTTACATCCACTTCTGATGTGTTTAATTTTGAATCTAATTTTGTGTCCACTATTGCACCCATGTTTGGTCCATGTTTATATCCCTTTTCGCATCCAAATTTGTGTCATTTTTTGCGTTCGTTGTTGTATCCACATTTGTTTCACCACAATTCATGCTAAGTTTTATGCCTACTATTGGACCCATGTTTTCTTCCACTTTTTCATCCATGCTTGCATCCTATTTTGTGTCCAAGTTTGCATCTAATTTTTCATCCACTTTTGTGTCAAGTTTGTGTCTTGTTTTTCATCTACTTATGTTATGTCCACTTTTCTTCCAATTTTACATCTATTGTTGCCCCCATTGTTTTTGTTCACTTTTGCATCCCTTTTCCAACACTCATCATATTTTTTGCATTGATGATATTTCTTATGTAATTGAAAATTATGAACAAATAATGACATTGTCAATAATTATGACGATGATGATAATGAAGATATTGACAATGAAATGAATTGTGGTTATTATGATAATAACAATGATGACAAAGACGATGGTGGTTACAATGACAATGATGATGACGATGCTAAACCTTGGCCAACCTTCCCAATTTTTAAATGTTGTCATGGTCATAATCATAAACATAATCATTATCTTTGGCATCATCTTCCAAGTCATCATCATCTGATCTTAATTATCATTATTTTCATCTTGGTCATCATCAATAACAATAAAGGTGTGAACGATGATTATGGTGTTCACGACGAAGATGACAACAATGATGATAGAAATTACATTAATTATGATGATGGGAATGATGAAAATTATAATGACGATGATAATGGTAGTGACGGTGATGATCATCAATCATCTCTAAAAAATAAAGTTGTTTTTTCTCTTGCATATATCATGTATCCTAACAACCCTTTTCGAGAACTTGTAACATTTTTTGGGTTGATGATATTTCTTACGACATCTATAATTATGAACAATTGATGACAATGTCCATAATTATGATGATGATGACATGAATGGTCATTATGACAATAATGCAATGATGACAATAATGATGACGATGATGGTGGTGATGATGACGATAATGAAGATGATGACACTTCCTCTAAACTAGGGAAGTACTCATAATGAGACAAAATATTACTGTCAAGTTGAAATATTCATATAAGAAAGGATTTGGATTGATAAGCATCAACAATTATTTACATTATCATAGCCAACATTGTCAAAATAACAAGACCTTGACTAAAAAGTTCTATCTCTCCATTAGATCAGAGCATAATGTTGGGAGGCATAAATTTGGACACCACTGCCTCTCTAGGAACTTACCCCACCAGGATGTTCACCAGGTATGTCCTCACATGATCATTTCCTAATCCATTTTCATAATATTTGACATCAGGAAATGTCAATCCTCATGAATATTCTTATCTTGGATTAATATACTTGACTTATGGCGGTTAGTCCTAGTCAATGTACAAATTCTCAAAGAATATTGGTCCCAGATGTTTATCCAATCCACCATTCTCCTTACTAATATCTTTACTAGGCTTATGACTATTAGTCCTAGCATAGTACATGACACATGGATAATATGGTGTCCACCCTCACTGCTTCTCAACCAGGGAGGAGACATCCACAAGCATAAGCTTTTCTCAATAATACCCATCATTTTCATAGAGAATAACATCATTAATTTGTTTTCATCGCATGGCGCATTTGTGATTAAGAATTCATAGATTTGTGGCAAAATATTTTCCCTTTTCTCATTTGTGATGAAAGAAAATAAAAAAGTGAAAGCCAAAATCATTAAAGATACACTATAATGATTTACCTAAGTCTAAACTCTAAGGTGAAGTGAAAATTCATGTAAATGTTATATCTATGAGTTGTGCCAAACTTATGAAAACCTTATTCCATAAGTCCTATATATAAGAAAAAAGAAAAAATAAAGAAAAATAAGGCCCAATGAATGGTAACTCATGTATTCACTCCCTCTTTGGAAAACATATGAATATATACACTCCTAGTCACACTTGATCACATGTTTGTTATGGTTAAATCATGAAGTCCTCTTTTCCACTTGAACTTTCACTTCATCATTTAAGCACCTAAATGAGGATCTAGGGAATGTTTGTTGCCTAAGGGTTTCATGTCTACTCTTGGTTTACTTATGTCACACTATGGTCAATTTATGTGACGGAGTGAAATACTTAAGTTTGTGGAGTTATTGAAATAGTGTATTAAGTTAGTCACCACACACACATGTAGTACATCTCATTGATCCACATTTGTGGGTTGGAGACTCATTGCTTGAGAAATTTAATGGAGACTACTTTAGGGATTTGATTATATAGCTTACAAAATATCTTGGTAAACATTGTGATTCATCCTTTCTTTTCCTCGAGACACTTGATAATATTGAAGTCACTCCCAATAATCCATGGAGATGGGGAGTATAAATTACTTGTGTTGGAAATAGAATTGAGAAATAGAGGTTTCCCATTTGTGGTATTGGAGTCATAGACATTGGATACATGGTAGTAGTCCTCGATGTTAATTAACTAAAATTGTGTTGTCATAATGCGAAAAGAGGTAAACATATTGGTAACCTTGATGTCCTAATCATTGCAAATAATAGCTATTCCACCCAATTAACTCTAAGCATCAATCATTACTACTTGGAAATTCCTCCCCTATTTTCTAATTATATGAGATAGAACCTCACTTAATTTTTTTGTTTCTTATATCAACATTATTAATGGGTGCTTTGCGTACCATTTTTATTTTAGGAGTCTTTATTTTCCTTTACTATTGAGGCCCCTCATATTCCATGAGACTATTTTCATGGATAATTTACACAAAAAGGAAGCGTAATATGACTTAAAAGAACATGTTTCAAGATTTAAGTGCTTGGACAATGCCACTTCATGACTCCTATATTTCCCTAAGTTGGGACCAAATGGCGAACTTAATGGCCTTAAGGGAAATTGACCAATGAAAATCTCAAAAAGAGGTGGCTTTTGAATTTATCACATACAAGTTAATATACTAAAAAAAATACCCATAACAATTTCATCAATCAATGAATCATTAAAAAGAAAATATCCAAAACAATTTGATCAAACAATGAATCATTACATTATAAAATACAATCTATAAACCTTTTGGGATCTTTTTGCTAAACCATGCTCAAAACCAACAATAATATGGACAATAACACATTTTCATAAATTAAATAACATGTTATCAAGCCTAAGAAATGTCACTAACAGAAAATTAAAAAGCATGCAACTAATGGGAGTGACCACTCAAGGCCACCATAAGACAATTAATATATTAAAACCACGATTAATGGGGACAAAGATCTAAAAAGGACAAAGACAAACCTATTTTAACTTTATTGTTTTATTATGTGCAAGTTGAACATCACAAGATATAATGAAGAGAAACATTCATTTTATTGCATTAAGAAAACCCAAGCACATTCTATAACTTAGCAAGGAAGAGATGTATAATACCCATCTTAGCGACACAACATATGGCATTAAGTTACTTTTTTATACATAATTTAAACTTCTATCATAAAATCACAAATTTACAATGAATGGAATGTTTAAAATCCATTTTTATAAAAACAAAATATAACTTTTGTTATAAAAAAAATACCAAAAACTAAATATATTTTCTAGAAAATAAAAAAATACTAAAACTAATATATAATATATAATTATATATATATAATATATATATATATATATATATATAATATATATATATATATATATAATACTTTTTAGTATTTTTTTAAATACTTACCTCCATTATAAGAAGCAAAAATAATAATAGAAATAAGGATAGACCAAAAATCTTCCTTTCCGTGGTAAGTGTTTCCCATCATTCATTCCACTCACTCAAGTTATTTCATAAAATAGAGATAAGTGTTATTTCACACTCTTTTGGCAAAACCTATTGAACTTTGCCTATGATATATCTATTCATTGATGTAGTCCTTGATATATTGATCAAGTTTTGATTCCTTGGAGATTAATTAGAGCAAAGAAAATATGAGTACTCTTAATTCCAAGTTCAATGCCTCTGATGGTGGACACGAGGCAAGGGAGGTGTTACTATCACGGTCATAACTCCAAGTTCATTGTCTCTAATGGTTGACGAGGCAAGGAAGGGGGTTGCAGTCGTGGTCGTGGAGTTTTCTCTTTTACATTATATTTAGGGAGTTCAAAGCAATGTGGATGGAATCATTATCGTCACTAGGTATAATGTATTAAGTGTGATAATGGATAAAATGAAGTAATTATTTGTGAGCATTTGTTCTTGAATGAACATTAGGATCCAATTTATCATATAGAATAATAGATGCATTAAAAACAACTCAATATTTCATGTGACATTCATATTGTATGTGACTTATTTTCATTAAAAACGATTTACTTTTTCATGTGACATTATTTTTTTATTTAAATTTCTTCTATTTCTAATCTGAATTACAATTTTAATTTGAAATAAAGCTTCCAGTAACTCTTAATTTACCAATTGTGCATGGATATCATAAAAACATTCAAAATATAATATGGATAACAAATGGGTACCATGGATATCATAAAAACATTCAAAATATAATATGGATAACAAATGGGTACCATGGATATCATAAAAACATTCAAAATATAATATGGATAACAAATGGGTACCTACTTCATATGCATTAAAATATGCTTCTACTACTTAATGCGAATTACAAGTGTAATCTTAGTTGGATCTCCAGTATATCTTAAACCATATTTTCATTTTATTTTTTAGTACTATTAAATGTTATTATATCCTACCTCATATGGTTAGCATTGTAATACAAGTATGCATTGTGCTATAGAATTAGTACTAACATGTAATATTGATCTTTTTTCCAGAACGCTACAGGTAATGACCACAAATATGATGGTACATACTATGTTTAGATTACATCATATATATCAGAGACGATGATGATGAGGATGGTGATGCCATTGGTGATGATTATGTGGATGATATTTGTCAGGATGGTCAGGATGATGATCATGGAAACGATCTTGAGGATGATCTTGACTATGATTTTTGTGGAGCTAGCTAGCCATGCGTTTTTTATTATATTTAACTGGGATGTTGGAAATAATACTGGGGGGGTGAATCAGTATTATTAAATCAATAATCTTTTCATTTCCATTATTAGATTCATATATGCTACTTCATTTAAGGCATCTCGCGTGTATACGCAACTGAGTTTAATGCAACTAGCATATATCCAGTAAACTTATGATTCAGTTAGTTGATCTTTAATGAGTGCATCAGAACATATTTAACCATATAAACAGTAAACATGTGCAGTAAAACAGAACAAATCATCACACATAAGAAGCAAACATGAACACCATTAAATGAAGGTGTAAACCCAATGTGGGTGAAAACCACCTGCTGCAATCATCTCTATCTTCCTTTTAATAAGAAACTTCTTTTTACTATTTTGTACTGGCACTGACTCATACCAGTATGCAGGCACCCACCTGCAGAAGGCTACAACCTTCTGTCATTCTCCAGCTACTACTGGAAGGGAGCTACAACCCCTTAGCTCTTGTACTAGCTAATGTACTAGTACGTTGGTGCTGACTTACAGAAAGCTACAACCTTCTCTTTTCTTCCAAGGACCACGTTTCATAAATTTTCAGACTAGATTCATCAATACAAAACAATCACTACTGCAATATAGCCATCAACTCTGAATCACCCTACAACTGAATCATTGAAATTCTATCATCAAAACATAGTCACGATAACATAGAGCAGAGCACAGAACTCTGCAACAACCACTAGAACCAACAATAACCTAAAATATCAAATCTCATAAAGTATATGCTACTTGACTATGTCAGACTGGTGTGTATACGCTCTTTCACCAAAGGGAACCCGCTTACAGATCTGAAAATAATTACTTATACCTTTGCTGCAATTTTCAACTTCAAATATACCCAGAACATAAGATATAAAGGATAATACATGCGTCAGTATTCAGATCTATTCATGATCATACCATATAATGATAATGCATCTTAGTCTTCATGATCCTGATCCATCAACCTTCATCAACCACATAGGTGCACCCTTGGTTCAGATCAAGCAAAGCATCACAAACCCATAACGAGCATACTAGATCTCACACTTCATCAAATATTCATCACTTGCACACTTGCCCCTTGGCCTAATGATCTTCTTCTCCTTATATAGGTTTAGACCTCTCTCAATACCATGGTCCAAAACCACGTAGGACCAGTACCTTGGACCCAATACCTGGGGTCAATACCTTGGACCAAATACCACGAACCAAAACTTAGTTTTCTGACATGCACATGCCTTTCCTTCTGTGAAAGTGTGTGTGTACATTATACACACCTTTGTATATAGTGAACCTGCGTGTATACACTAATTGGTATATAGTGAACCTGTGTATACCTTTCTTTCTTCATTCTGTGAGTTTGAACTATGATCTATCATCTGAGTGAGTTGCCATCAAGGACAACACTTGAGTCATACCTATATCATAATGCCAACAATCTCCGCCTTTGGAATTGATGGCAACAACCACACCAAGTCACTCTCCCCCTTTGACATCAAGGGCAAAGGGCGGACCAAGATATTTTCTCCCTTGATATATATTCTGCTGTCCATACTCCCCTTGAGTACATGCTGAAATCTCTGATTGAGCTCCCCCTTTGTATATGCTAAGATGTATCAATCCTTCCATGCTCCCCCTGAGCACATGCCGAGTCTAAAAAAGACCATGATAGTCATCAACCACTATCATACACCATATGATCTGCACTATAAGCATCTGTCATCAACATCATCAACTTGTAACCTGCAATATCATTCTCTTGACCAACCAATAATAAGTAGCAAGATGTATCATTTAGCCACATAAGAATTATCACCAAAGTATTCTAACCATAATGCCAACAATGCCAACAATTATGCCAAAAATTATTCGAAGCATATGCTCCCCCTGAACATGTGCCAACCAACACATACCATGACTAAACCATATCAGTCTTCTTTCCCTGAGTCTGTCTTGCTGCTTTTCCTTCAGAACTCCATATATGCGACTCTGCAGCCTCTAACTCGTGTATATACATGATTTCTCTTTATAATATTTGCGTATGTAAATTGGAATACTGGAGGTCCACACTTTTATTTTCCCCTATGTCTGTTATGTCTACTAACTAAGTTATGCCACATCTTTCTGATTCTAATTCTTTCTTCCTCAATACCTGGAATTGTGATAATGTATGATCCTTTTGCTTTGGTGTCCGAATTTTGCTCCTGCATTCCTTTACTTTATGTCCAAACTTGTTACATGCATAACATCTTGCATGTTTCATATTCCTTTTATTGTAATCAATAGCTTTGTGACCAAACATACTGCAAGCAAAACAATATCCCTTAAAGTACCTGGAATGTGATGATCTTTCTGTGTGATGGTCTTGAACCATTCTTCTTCTACATCTGGCTGCAATATTTCCAAAATTATGACATACATAACATTCAAAATTATTCATTTGAGGAAATAACTGACTATCACTTCCATAGTTACGAGCAAAAGATCTTCTTTGAAGAATTTCTTTCCTTGGTTGTTGCTGGGGTTGACCACTTATCTCTTTGTTGATCATTTTAGATTTTGCATTAGAATTCCTTTTCTCACCTTGTGAGCTAGATTCACCTTCGACAGTTTCATAAAAGCCAATACCCGTTTTGATAGTAGGGGATCTTTGACTACTAAGAATATCATCCAAAACCTTAGTACTATCTTGAAATTGTAACAGTTTATCCTTTTCTTTTAATTTACCTTTTAATATATTTACCTCAACCTAGTGTTGTTCTTCCTTTTCCAGATATTGCTTCTTTATGTTTTCTTCAGCTTCTCTTCCTTCTTCCACTTGTTTCCTTAATTTGAGCACTTCATGTTATTGTTCTTCAAGAGCTTCTTTATTATGCTTCTTTGATTCTTTGAGATCTTCTTTTAGAGAGAGGATCTTAGATTCAAGTCTCTGAATTGTTATACTCTGATCTTTTACTACAACCTGCAATTGCTCCCTTACTTTGGTTACTATCTCCAGCTGATCTTTTAATCTGGTAACTTCTTCTGTTTTTGCATCCTTATTTTCATATGCCATGAGAAGTCTAATTTCTTCATCACTATTGGATGAATCATTACTTTAATCATGATTATAATAACTTCTATAACCTTCTTCAAACATCTTTCCTTTGTTATGAGGGCATCTAGTAGCGTAGTGACCAACTCTACCACAAGAAAAACATTTGAAAGGTAGCTTACCTTTGAACCTTCCAGATCCCTGTTGAAGATTCTTGACAAAATTTACCTCATATTCTTCTTTTGAAATGTATCCTGATTCACTGAGTTTTTCTTTTCCCTTTGATGATACTTTAAATGTGGCTTCTCTCATATCTAATGGTCCTCCCTTTCTCATTTCAAAAGCAGTTAGGATTCAATGAAGCTGTGTTACAATGATTTTATGCAGATCCTCATTTTCTTCTATGGTAGACACTTTGGATTCAAATTTAGCAGATAAGGATCTCAAAACTTTCTCAACTAAGACAACATCCTTAATTTCTTCACCCATGTTCTTCATACAATTGACAATCTCATCTATACGTAGGAAGTAATTAGCTAAGCTTTCATTACTATGCATCTTAAGAGTTTCATACTGTATTCTGAGAGTTTGAAGCTTAGTACATTTTACCTGATCATCTCCTTCGTAGCTTAGAATGATTTTGTCCCATATTTCTTTGGCTGATTTGAGCTGCATGACCTTGACAATCTCTGATTTTGACAAACTTCCCAATAAGATAGTAATAGCTTTGGCATTGAGTTCATATTGCTTTTTATCTATCGTATCTATAGGAATTGCTGATGGATATTTATATCCTTCTTCCACGATTCCCCAAACATCTGTTCCAAGTGATTATAGATATGTTATGGTTCTTATATTCCAGTGGACAAAATTGCTTCCATCGAAGATTGGTGGTCTGATGGATCCATCTCTTTCTTGATTACTCATCTTGATGGATCTTCCTTCAAGCAATCAAGCTTCTTTTGAAGGACCTGCTCTAATACCAATTGTTGGAAATAATACTGGGGGGATGTGAATCAATATTATTAAATCAATAATATTTTCATTTCCATTATCAGATTCATATACGCTACTTCAGTTAAGGCAACCCGTGTGTATACGCAACTTAGTTTAATGCAACTAGCATATATCCAGTAAACTTATGATTTAGTTAGTTGATATTTAATGAGTGCATCAGAACATTATTAACCATATAAGCAGTAAACAGGTGCAGTAAAACGGAACAGATCATCACACATAAGAAGCACACATGAACACCATGATATAAGGTGGAAACCCAATGTGGGTGAAAACCACCTGTTGCATCGTCTCTATCTTCCTTCTAATATGAAACTTCTTTTTACAATTTTGTATTGGTGCAGACTCATACCAGTACGTAGGCATCCACCTGCAGAAGGCTACAACCTTCTCTTTTCTTCCAAGGACCGCGTTTCATAAATTTTCAGACTAGATCCATCAATACAAAACAATCACTACTGCAATATAACCATCGACTCTGAATCACCCTACAATTGAATCACTAAAACCCTGTCATCAAAACACAATCAACATAACACATAGTAAAGCATAGAACTCTACAACAACCACTAGAACCAAAAAAAACCTCAACTATCAAATCTCATAAAGTATACGCTACTTGACTGTGTCGGACCAGCGTGTATACGCCCTTTCACCAAAGGGAACCCGCATACAGATCTGAAAATAATTACTTATACCTTCACTACAATTTTCAACTTCAGATATACCCAGAACATAAGATATAAAGGATAAGACATGTAACAATATTCATATCTATTCATGATCATACCATATAATGATAATGCATCCTAGTCTTCATGATCCTGATCCATCAACCTTCATCAACCGCATAGGTGCACCCTTGGTTCAGATCAAGCAAAGCATCAAAAACCCATAACCAACATACTAGATCTCACACTTCATCAGATATTGATCACTTGCACACTTTCCCCTTGGCCTAATGATCTTCTTCTCCTTAGATAGGTTTAGACCTCTCTCAATACCATGGTTCAAAACCACGTAGGACCAATACCTTGGACCCAATACCTGGGGTAAATATCTCGAACCAAATACCATGGAACAAATACCACGGACAAAATATCATGGAACAAATACCACGGACCAAAACTTAGTTTTCCGACATGCACACGCCTTTCCTTCTGTGAAAGTGCGTGTGTATGTTATACACACTTTTGTATATAGTGAACCTGCATGTATACACTACTTGGTATATAGTAAAACTGCATATATGCACGACTTGGTATATAGTGAACCTGCGTGTGTACATGACTTGGTATATAGTGAACCTGCGTATATATGTGACTTGGTATATAGTGAACTTGCGTGTGTACACGACTTGGTATATAGTGAACCTGTGTATACCTTTCTTTCTTCATTCTGTGAGTTTGAAATGTGATTTGTCATCTGAGTGAGTTGTCATCAAGGACAACACTTGAGTCATACCTATATCATAATGCCAACAAATATGGTAATGATACATTTGAATTTTAGTTGATTTGAATAATGATGATGATACTATCGGTACTATCTTGTTACCTTATGAATATGTTGGAAATTTTTTACATTTTTTTAATGAAGAGTTATTGTGTATGATGAAATTATTATTTCTTTATGGACGTTGTGAATTTACCTTAGAATAATGATATCTATGAAACATTTTTATTTGGTAATCATACATTGAATTTTAGTTGATTTGATTAAATATGATGATGATATTATCAGTTTTATGTTGTTATTTTATGTATATATTGAAAATTATCAACATTATTTTGATGGAGAATTATTATGTATGATGATATTACTATCTTTTGATGGATGTTGTGAATTTACCTTAGAATAATGGTGTTCATGAAATATTTTGATATGATAATCACACATTTGAATATTAGTTGATTTGATGAAAGATAATGAGGATATTATTAGTATTATCTTCTTACTTTATATATGTGTTGAAAATTGTTAATGCTTTTTGATGGAGAATCATTATGTATGATGATATTACTATTTTTGGATGTAACGTCGTGAATTTACCTTGGAATAATGATATTTGCGATAAGTGTTGATTTAGTATTCATATATGTATATTGAAAATTTTCAATGAATTTTTGATGGAGAATTGTTATATATGAGGATACTGCTATCTTTTTTATGAATGTTTTCAATTATCCTTAATTTGCTTACAAATACTAAGTTATCAATTTGATCTGTGATATCTTCTTAAATGTGTTATACATGAAAATATCTCCTCATCATCTTGGAGAACAATATGTTTTTGGTTGAAATACCCATTTTGCCTAGACTATATAAGACTATAATACAAGTTATGTACCATGAGGACCATGTTTTCCTAGTCTATAACAATTGTCCCATTCATCTAACTTTTTTTACGAAAATTCTCACTCAGTCACGAGGAAAAAAATCGAGTTAACTAGAATTTGACACTCTTGTTCACTTTCGAAAACTCATATGGTGGAATGTGATATCTTTATCCTCATCTTTAGATTTTTCCTAAAAAAGAAAATCATACAAAAGAGGGAAAGAGCCATAAAGAATGGGGAAACTTTTCATGAGCAAAAAAGCATCTAAAAAGTGGAAAAGGCCATTTTTATATGAGGAAACATTATTCACCCAAAATATTTTTCCCAAATTGAACTAATGAGGAATTTGAGAAATATTCATAGCCTTCACTTTCCTATATACTGAAGGATTGGCCATTGAGAAAAGGATGGGAGTTATTGTATTGTCACGTTGCTAAGATCTATCTTGAGAGGGAGAGTTTTGGAGCTAGGAGTTGGGGGAGGTGTTGCTGCAACTGCGTCTGATGGTTGTAAATTTCCACCAACTCCTTTATTAATATAGATCGGTTGTTATTCCTTCCATATGCTTCTATTCATTCTTTACTTATTCTATTTAACTAATGAATGTATGGGATTTTGGTTTATTACTTATTCAGTAATATTTATATGTTTTTGATAGTTTTGATTATCAAGATATTATGTTGTGAAGGTTGCTTTGTTCTCTCTTTTATGTGTAGGACCAATCCTTGGAGATAGCTAGGAGCACTTCCTAGCTACACAAAAAGCTCCAACAAGACCTACATGTAAGGACTCACATGAATTCCTTCTATTTTTCTTAATCTATACTCTACATCTTGATCTACTAAGAATCTCGAGCCTTAAAACAACCTTTCTCTTAATTGGTCTGTGCTAGGTTTTTGGGATAAACTGAGAGGGTTTTATGTTCATTTAACAGTGCATTAAATCCTACAACAAAATGATATTTAGAAACTGTAATATATTTCACTATGTTATTTTAATTAGTAAAATGAACCCAGAAAGGGGGTCATAAATGGAAATAAAAGTAAAACTCTAAACAAGAAGCCAAAAGTGGATGTAACAATGGATGCAAAATTGGGAGTAGACTTGGATGTTAAACTAGCCATCAAAACAAGATGCAAACAATGAAAAAAAAAGGGTTTTAAAGTAGAATTAAAAAAGGTGCAACATTAAACACAAATAAGGGAACAAAATAGGGCATACCAAAGGATACCAAATTGGGCACAAACAAGGATGCAAAAATGGACACCGAAATGAGGATGCAAAAAATGGTGTAAAATTAGGATGCAAAATTGGGTGAAAAAATGATGTAAGAAAAGACACAAAACAAGATTCAAAATGGGACTAAAAAAGGGTGAAACCAAAGATGCCAAAAATTATGCATAACTAGATGAAAATTCAAACTAAAATCTAGGTGCAAAATGAGATGCAAATGTGGACACAAAATGTGGTAGAAAAAAGGATGCATGTTTGGATGCCAAAAGGAATGAAAAATTAGACACCAAAAAGGATGCAAGACTGGAAATAAAAAATGGTGCAAAATTGGACACAAAAGTAGAAAAAATGGTGCAAAAATGGGCATAAAAATGCCTCAAATTTGGATGCAAATTGAGATGAAAAATGAGGTGCAACAAATGATTCAAAACTTGATGCAAAAAAAATGCAAAAGTAGACGAAAAAAATGGCTCGAAATTGAACGTAACATGAGACACAAAATGGGACGCAAAGGTGGACACAACAGATGGTTCAACCTATGATGCAAATTTAGATGCTCAAAAGGATGCAAAATTGGATGCAAGAAATGGTGTTAAAAATGATGCTAAAATGGATGCAACAAATGATGCAAAAGATGGTGCAAAATAGGATGTAAAAAAGGGAGACAAATAAAATGCAAAAGTGGATGCAAAATTTGGCACTAAATCAGATTCAACATATGGTGCAAAATTGCATGCAAAAAATGGTGTAAAAAAGGCAGAAAAGTTGGCGCAAAAATAGATGTAAAAATAAGTATAAAATTAGAAGAAAAAAATGGCATAAGCCCAGATGCAAAAACTTGCACAAGATAGATTAAAAAAAGGCACTAAATCAGATGAAAAAGATGGTGTAAAACTCCCTACAAATTATGACACAAAACTAGAAAAAAAGAATGGCACAAAACATGAAGCAAAAAATGATGCAAAAATAGATGCAAAAAATGGCACAAAACTAGAAGAATTTAGAACTATTGTAAAACCAAATGCAATTCTTGGTGCAAAATATGATGCAAATTTTGATTTAAAAAAGATGCAAAATTTGGCACAAAAAAGGACGCGTTAAAAATTGTACAATAGAGCCAGATTTAGTGCCAGGATGCCCATCCCAATTGAGAAAGAAATGCATTAAAATATGGTGCTAAATCTGGTGCAAACTTCCTATTTTGTTGTAGTGCCACAAACCTCTAATTATAAAGTGTCCTCGAGGTTCTGTTCTAGAACCCCCTTCTAGACCAGTAGACTAGCAACACTCAGACCGACAACTCTCACACTAGCAACCACACTCACACTAGCAGCACTCAGACCAAAATCTCTCACACTAGTAGTTGCACTCACACTAGCAGCACTCAGACCAATAGTTCTCACACTAGCAACACTCAGACCAACAACTCTCACACTAGTAGCCCACTGAAAATCAACACTCGAATTTTCTTTGTTGCGACTATCTGCTCCAAAAACTGCCTTGAGTTCCTGAGCTACAACTTAGACCCAACAACTGATACTCTGAGACCCCAGCTTCAGCTGTCAAGCCTTCACAGAGACCACCTGAGTAGAAAAGAACCTTAAACCATAGAAGCAAATCATACCGTTATTCCTTAAATAGAATATGCAGGATTGAGTGATGATGCATCACTGTGGAGTGGTACTATTGGAACTGTAATCTTGATGAACCTCCTTAAATTCCCAAAAATTAGCGATTATTTCCCAGCTTTTCTCCTGGTCCATCATTCTCATCAAAACCTTCCTCCCATGAGTGACCAGAGCGTTTCCGAGCAAGGGAATTTTATTTATTCTCTAAAATCCCCACTAATTTCCTATCACCTGAGATGATGCGTCGACCTTTGCACCATGATCTAGGTCGTGAGGGATGGATATTCACGTTGTGAAATCTACCAGGCACAAGTGTAGTACTCAAATGACAAACACAGGCACGTTGGGACCACAAACAGAGGAAGCCCTTGCCACAAGGCCCAATGATAGGCTAGGCCCCACATGGATTGATGCGATAGGGGCCAAGGCACAAGGGATTGAAGGAATCGGGGGAGGGGAACATAATGAACAGAAAAGGAGGAGGGACGAAATATGAGAAAATAAAATAAAGAAGAGAGGGGGGAGAATGGCAAAGGATAGGGGAGGGAGGGTTAAATATATAAAAGGGGAGCAGGATGGAGGGGAAGGGGGGTTCAAAACGAGAGGGAAAGCGAGGGGGGGAAGGAGAACTTATAGGCTAACTTCATAATCCAAATTGAGCATACTTGCTAACTTCTTAGCTAGAGAAAGAATGACTTCCTAAACCCAATACTTGAAGCTCATGGATGTAATTAGGGGATGCAATTTGTTCTCTCGATCTCGTTCACAATACTTCTTTCTTTGCTCAACTGGTAGGCCTAGTTTGCCTACTTATCGGCTTCTTGATTATTCGCTCTTAGGATATGAGAAAAGGACATGGAATCGAAAGAGGGGATCAACCCTTGTGATATCTTGATAATTTGATTTAGATGCATGTTTTTTGCTAATGAAATATAGTTCATATGCCTAATGATCAACATGGAGTCCCTTAAGACCTAGAATTTTCTAATGCCCTTCTTTTGAGCCAATGTTAGACTGAGAAAAAAATTATAAGCTTTTGCTTGGTTATTTTTCTTCCTTCCAAGCCCCCAAGCATATCTATCTTTGATGATTCCTTTAGGATTAATGAGAATTCCTCCCCCTCCTGCCACCCCATATTTTATTTTGTATTATTTATTTTTTAACCAGAATGAGTAGAACTTTTTATATAAATAGTCTGTGCTCCTTCGCAAACAAAACATAGATTTTACATAATTGTTTCCAAGCCTTCAAAGTGTTGATGATAATTCATTTTCTCTACAAACCTGCTATTTAAGTGCTCTCTGATCTGTTCACAAAAACTCCCCATTCTAGAGCTTTTACAACTATAAATTCGATAAAACTGTAGCAGTAAATATTTACATTTACATTGTGTCATTTAGAAACTATGAGAAAAAAACATATGAAAACTAAATATCCATTGATGTTGGACTATTAAGATCCAGGCTAGTGGAGACTTCTTTGAAACCTTTGTTCTGGTCCCACTCGGTATAGTCCTCTTCGTGCTCCTTCTGGCTCTCCTCCACTTTGAGCTTCATCTGCTCAATTTTATGCTTTAGTGCATCAACTTCATCTTCCAGCTGACGTATACGCTCCCTTTTCTCTAGCTCTCTCTCCTACATCGACAGGTTCTCTTGTAGTTGCCGATGTATGTTGCGTTTTAGTTCATTCATGACTTCCTTAACTCCAAGTGGTCCCGCACACAGTTTATGCAGGATGGTTGGTTTCTCCTACCTGCCAGTGAAATTCTCGCCCATGGCGCCCCTGTCCTTGGACGATGACTGTCCCAGGAGCCCGACCAAGAGTTTTCCTCTACACTTTGCACACTCGAATATATTTTTCGACTACCCACAATGTTCCAGAACCTTTTGTCTCTCCCACTCAACTCCAAGGTGCTCTTAACCCTTTCCATGTTGCTGGTCTCCAACTAGGAGCGAGGGATCTGATCCAGGACACCCTCATAGACCCAAGGATTATAATATTTATCACTAATAGTCATGTCAAAAAAGAAACCCTCTGATGAATGATTAACAAATCTACTCTGAGGTTCTAGACCCAAACCTCCTTCCAATTCAACAAATTAATGACTCCCAACCTAGTAACAACATTTAGACCCTCAAAAGCATGCAGACCTGCGACCCCCTGAAGCTTCCCTCTTGTAAACTTAGGTACATGATGTAGGAATTTATAGGGTAAGTTCCTCAGACAGAACACCAAAAGGATACCGCTCACAAACAGATCACAGATCAATACACCAGTATTTTGACGTGGTTAAAACCCTCAGAGAGGGAAATAGTCCACGAC
>APFE030474629.1:172308-198906 GCA_000404065.3 Pinus taeda
GGAAATTTAAGAAAGAAGATACAGAAGCACATACGGAGGAGGTAGCAACAGGGAAAGAAATTGAGGTGGAGGATGCCATGGAAGTGGATAAAACTAAGAAGACGAAGGATCAACTGCAGACACATCAGGCTCTGCATCCAGTTCTTGGAGAAGGATCTCCTAGCGAATCAGGGATCAAAGCTCCGAAAGTCTCTAAAGAAGTTTCTGCTGGCATTCATGAAGTTATGATGGGTACGCATCTAGACTTTTGTTTTCCTACTATATCTCCTCATTTTGAAGAAAATGATGCATGCTTAAAATCAAATTCGCATTGCCTGTCACCTGTTGAATCTTCGAGGGTGGAAACCATAATTGAGTCTTTGCCCAAGATCAATTCGAACTGTGAAGAGGTTCCATGTGATTCCGTCAATATAACAATTTCTCCTGCCAAACCTGTATGCCATTATAACCTACGTTCTTTCGATAAAAGACCAGCTACTGGAGACCTGATCGGAGGTTTAGGCATGGAGATGCCATAGATCTCAACGAAAAAGTCGAGGGGATGGAAGTCTTTTTTGTCAAAGGCTCAGGTAAAGGAAAAATTCGACGTGGCGGATGGTAAACAACTGTCATTTCCTGGGGTGCTTAGAGCGGCGAAACCCTATGGAGATGGTTCAAAATGATTGTTCTTTCCTGGAATTGTAGGGGTTTAGCTAGTAAACACAAAAAAAATGGCGCTGAAGGAGTTATTGCAATGTTATAATCTAGAGGTAATCATGTTGCAAGAGACATTAGGCCTAAGTTTGGAAGTGGTGTCATCTTTAGGCTCTATTCGTCCGGGGTGGCACTTTCAAGCACTAAACTCCAGTGGTCACTCAGGAGGCCTGGTCACAGGTTTCAGAGAAGGAAGAATGAAACTCATCAATATATGGGGGATGACTAATGTTTTGGGGATAGAAGTCGTGACATTTGATTTTGACATTCCTCTGTTAATTGTAAACATATATGGGCCATGTCAGGAGAGAGTCTCTTTTTGGAACAACCTCCTGGCTAAAGAAGTGATGAAAAATTAGAATCTGGTGATAGGAGGTGATCCTAATTTTTCCATTGTGATTGTCGAGGCTTGGGGGCCTACAGTCAGAGAAGACCCTCTATCAGAGTTCTTTTTGAATGCTTTTTCATCGCATAACCTGATTGAGGCAAACATGATTAAGCTGAAACCTACATGGAGAAACCGTAGAACAGGAGAAGCTAGAATAGCTAAAAGACTTGATATATTCTTTCTGAGTGAATATCTAGCCTCCAGAATTCCGGTATTCAGAAAATGGGTAGGAGAAGGGGGAAATTCAAACCATTTCCCAGTGTTACTCGAATTAGTTAAGCCTCCTCTGAAGCCGATAGCACCTTTTAAATTCAATGCCTCATGGATACAGGAGGAATCCTTTAAGATCCTCTTTAATGAATCTTGTCAACACCCGAGTAGGGATACCATGGAAGATAAAAGTTTCCTGTTTATGGAAAACCCAAAAAGGCTGAAAAAGGCCACAGTGGTTTGGGTAAAAAAAAGGAAGTAGAATCAAAATGAAGCCTTAAATAGTATGAATCTGGAGCGTGGGGAATTGGAAAATACTGAATCAAATGGTTACAAATCTTAGGAGATGAAGGATAGAATCTATTATTAGAAAGGCAGAAAAGTCAAATCCTCTTGGATAGAGAAGAGGAGTGGAGGTTGAAAAGCAAGGCAATTTGGCTATCAGCTGGAGACGAAAATACAATTTTTTTTCATAATTACGCCAAAGGAAGAAAGATAATGAATACCATATGGAAGCTAAAAGATGAGGAAGGAAGAGAAGCTAATACCTTTGAAGCCCTCTCGACCATGGGGAGGAACTACTTTCAAAAGTTGTTCTCTGAGTAAGGAGAGATTACCTTAGCAGAAGTTATCAATACAGCTCAGTGCTTCCATGTTATGTGGAGGAAGATGAAGCTGAGGGCTTGCAGGGTGAAGTTACAATGAAGAAGTGGAAAGTATCATTAAATCCATGGCCAAAGATAAAAGTCCTGGGCTTGACGGGTGGCCAATAGAACTGTTCCAACATTTCTTTGATTAGATTGGTTCATAATTAACAGAAGTAATCGAAGAGTCCAGAAGAAAAGGTATGGTTTATGCGCCTTTTAACTCATCATTCATAGCCTTGATTCCAAAGAAAGAAAACCTTGAGCCGTTTGAAGATTTCAAGCCCATTTCATTTTTTTTTTCCCTAGATAAAGACTAAATCTATTAATAAAGGAAAAAAATATAATACAATCAAGCCTGGAAAGAGGCAGAGCCAAGAGAAACAAGAGCATAGGCAATCGGAAAGGATAGGCAATCCACCTCGGCTCCTAGAAGCGAAAAGAAGAGAGAAGAACACAGCAGGAAGTAACTAGAAGAACCAGAGAACAAAACAAAGCATATGATTCTACCCAACATGGGAGGGATCAACTATGCGGAATTTTTTCCCTTTCTTTTTGCCAACTTTGACCCATTCAGGAGGGCACTGCTAAACTGGCGTGATTTGCAAACTGAGCTGGGTTGATTGAGAGATTTCCTTATCTGAATCCGAGGTGGAGGATTCATGATTCCTTTTCTGCGAGCTTGGCTGGACAGAAAAATCCTCAGGTTCGGCCGAGGGCGGTTCCTGCGCTGTCTTGGTCTCCATTTCTTCCTCATTCTCCTCCTCTTCATCCGAGATGAAATCAAAATCATCCATGGGGGGAGGGTCATGAGGCTTCCAGCTTTTGGATTTCTGCTTAGGATTGGCTTTCTTTTTTGGGGCAGGCTTTGAGGGACAAGAGCTCTGAAGGTGCGCTGTGAGATGGCAGTTGCGGCAGCGAAAAGCTGTATTCTCGTAATCCAAGTACTGAGTCCAATGAAAGTCTCCAATTTTGAGATTGATCTTGTCCGGAAGTCCTTTGCTGATGTCTATTTCTGCACATATTCTGGCAAAGGTGTATAGGCCTTTTTCCCCTCTAGAAATGTCTGTGTCTAGGAAGCGGCCTAGAGAGTTTCTGATCCCTTGGAATACTACAAAGTGCCAAAGATGAGTTGGGAGATTGGGAAGTCTGACCCAGATTGGGAGCTTGGTGATGATTTCCGTAGATGGATCGAAGTCCATGAACTAGGGGGTGAGGAATAAACCTGCTGAGCCCCAAAACCAAGGCCCTGCTTTCAGAGCTTTTTGGTAGTCCTCCTCAAAAGAAAACACCGTTATGAAAAATCCCTTTGAGCATAATAAAACCTTGCAATTGTTGGTCTAGTTAGAGTGGATCCACTGGTAGAGATCTGCTGTCCGTGGCCACAACCCATTGAACCTGCAAATAATGCCATGCTCTGCAAACTGTTGGGTTTGCTCATCTAGTGTTGGATGCACTATTTCAATGGAGGGAGTCTCCTCAAGTTTGTCCACCAGAAAAGGTTTGGGAGCCTGAACTGGTGGGACTGTCTTTTCTTGCCTCGGTGTATGGACAGAATCCTTGTATGAGAATGCCTTGGCTGAGGAAGACTGTCCTACCGCTCCCCCTCTCAATCGAAGGGAAAGGATAATGGAGGCATTTCTTTTAATGCTGTAGAAAGAGAGGGGGTAGAGATCCTCTAGTTGTTTACCTTCGTGGAGAAGTCGTTGAGCTGCAGAGGGAATTCCCAGCTTAAGTTCCAGCTCATGCGTGAGGTCCCTCACGAGATCCTGAGAGCCTACCCAATGTAGTAGAGTTTTACCTGAGAGGAGCTTGATCTGGATTTGAAACGAGGCATTCCAAGACGTTTCATCTCGCTCAAGCATTTCGTCAAATAGTTCAGGCGCTAAGTCCAAACGTCTGAGTTTCGCAAAGCCCACCTTCATAGTATTCCAGGAGAATACATTTTGTGCAATCACTTCTTGAAACACCTCACGCGCACCTTCGCTCCTCACAGGAAAGGTGGCCCGTGACTTCTTTGACCATCCTTCAGGCACTGGAAGCTCCACGATATTTGCAATAGCAGAGGCCTGCTCTGCTTCAGCTGGGGCGGAGCTCGAAACCTGGACCTCTTCTACTGTGCTCACCATGTTTTCCTGATAGGCCACACGAAACTGAGATTCGCGGCTAGGCAATGCAGCAAGATCCGTCACAAACAGAGGCCTTGGCATCGATGCCTAGGGCTTGGGAACCCTCGCGTGATCATTCTCCAGAACGATGTTGTTGGATTTCAAGCAATCGATGTGTTTGAGGAAAATATTACGCACATACAGAGAGTCCTCCGGTCCGCCATGGCCATCGAAAACACTGATGAAAGTGCCAAAGGGAGAAATCGTAACCTGGCTTTGGTCCTCCATCAGTCGCCTACGATCTGTTCATTTCAAGCCCATTTCATTATGTAACAACGTTTATAAAATTATAGCAAAATTGATCACTTCTAGATTAAAGCCAATTCTGTTTAGATGCATCTCAAACGAACAGTTTGGTTTCCTGGAAGGGCGCCAAATTCATGAAGCCATAGGAGTGGCTCAGTAGACAATTCATAGTGTAAAATTGGGGAAAAGAAAAGGAGGAGTGGTTAAAATCGACCTACCAAAAGCCTACGACAGAATCAGTTGGACCTATCTCCGAATGTTGTTAACACATCTGGGCTTTAAAATTGATTTTATAAATTGGATTATGGGATGTATCAACAGTGCCAGTTATGCGGTTCTTATAAATGGAGCTGCCTCTCCTTTTTTCAAAGGGAAAAGAGGACTTAGAAAAGGTTGCCCTTTGTCCCCTTTGATTTTTCTTCTGGTAGTAGAAGGGCTGAGCCAGCTTATCCTGAAAGCCAAAAGGGAAGGAGTAATTAAAGGGCTGGAGGTTGCAGTTAATTTATGCACCACGCATCTGCTTTTTGTTGACAATATTTTACTCTTGAGTAATG
The DNA here is from genome assembly GCA_000404065.3 of Pinus taeda. NCBI lineage: Eukaryota > Viridiplantae > Streptophyta > Pinopsida > Pinales > Pinaceae > Pinus > Pinus taeda. The sequence continues at coordinate 177,212 of APFE030474629.1, forward strand.
GAAACCAAGCAGAATAAAAGAGATTAAGAGAATTCTTGAGCTCTTCATGAAAGCAACTAGGATGCAAGTAAATTTCAGGAAATCACAACTCATTCTGGATGGCTTTAATAGACGGGAGGAAAGCCACATTACCTCTGTTCTTCCCTTTAATGTACAGAAGCTTGGGGGTCCCTTCAAATCCCTAGGTTTTTGGCTGAAACTAGATACCTATAGGAAACAGGACTGAAATTGGTTGATAGCAAAGATTGAGGCCATAATTTATCATTGGAGTTTAAAGTGGCTCTCCAGAGCAGGAAGGTTAACTCTTATTAAATCAGTCCTTCTAGCAATCCTTGTTTATTGGGTAGCACTGACTTGGGTTCCCAAAGGGATTTTGGGGAAGATAAGAAGAATTTGTAACAGATTTCTATGGGTTGGAGCAAAGGAAGACTCAGTGCTACCTTGGATTGCATGGGAAAAAGTGGCAAGGCCAAATGAATGGGGAGGGTGGGGAATAAAAGACATCAAAGCTTTTTGGTCCTCCATGGCAGCGAAATCACGATGGAGGATCATTAACATGAACAACCTATGGAAAAAAGTGGTGAAACGTAAATACATTGATCCCACTCCCCTTGAGAATTGGATAAGGAATCCAAATAAAAAAGGAGGCAATGTGTCAATAGTCCGGAAGGCGACCTTAGATGCTTTCAAAGTTATTGAACAAGGATTATCGTGGTAGGTTGGGAACGGTGAAAGCATTCGAATAGGAAGGGACCCCTGGGAGGGTTGTAATGAGAACTTTGCACTACCTCTAGGGCTGATTAGGCAGCTGGAGCTAAAGGAATTTCTTTCCTAAATCAAGTAGAAAAAATTGGTCACTCAACTATCTGGGGACAAGCGCAGAAATCAGGAGAGGATTTGGACCTTCATCCCCGATGGTGGAATGATTGGCAGATTTACATTCAAGAACTCTCCAGATTGAATGTAAGGTTTAAAGACAAACCAAATTAGCTAGTTTGGGCTCACACAGATTCAGGAAACTACTTTCTAAAGTTTGGATATAAGTTTCTCATGACAAAAAGGGGCTGGGGAGACCCTGAATGGTGGGCAAAGTCAATATGGAAGTTAAAGTGCCCTGCAAAAGCAAAATTGTTTTTCTGGTGTATTTTAAAAGGTAAAGTCCCAACATGGGACATTCTGCAATCCATATTTAAATTAGGTCCAGGAAGATGCGCTTTGTGTAAAAATGAATGTGAAACAATATTGCACCTTTTTGTTGGCTTTCATATAGTTAACAAAGTATGGAAGGAGGTTGAGAAGATTATTCAGGCACCAATAGTCTGCGAAGGAAATAATATATCAGAAGTTTGGCATAAATGGTGGCACTCAAAACAATCTTGGATGTTGGGGCGTTTGGATTGCAAGAAACAGAGCCATTTTTCAGGACAAGGAATATTCAATGGAAGCAATTGCCATTCAGAGTACCTCAATTTACTCAAATATTCTAGATTCTGAGGAAGAAAGGATGCCTAGACAGATTAAATAAGAACAAATCAAGGAAGGAGTACCTTGGGCGTACTTTGATGGAGCCTCTCAAAATAACAAAGCTGGAGCAGGGTTAATCATTCATATTACAAAAATTCATTCTCTAAAAGCCTCTGTAGGACTAGGCAATGGCTCGAATAACTATGTTGAACTATCTGCTCTAAAACTTCTCCTATGTTGGTTGATCCACAGGAACATCTTGACAGTTCAGATTTTTTGGGATTCATTGAATGTGATCAAATGGGCAAATGATCAAAGCAGATGCCAAAATTATATTTTGCTTCCTTTATTAGAAGAAATATAACAATTAAAACTATCTTTTAACACATTCTCCATTCATCATATCTACAGGGAATGCAACGAAGACGTAGACAAGCTTTCTAAAGAAGGTTTACAACAAGATTTGGGCAGTTGGAGAATAGAGGAGGAAATCAATGGAGGCGTTCACCACTCAGGCCAGCCTCCTCACAGGCAGCTCGCCTCAGCATAATAGCAAGGGTCTTTCTAGTTTCACTTTTTTTGCTTACAGCTGAAAGTCCATCCTATTGAAACTTGTTCCTAGTCTTTTATGTTAGCAATTCTCTTCTCTTATTTTTTGTTGTGGGTTGTTTTCCTCGATAGATGAGGCCCAGAAAATGATGCCAGAAAATGTCTTTATCTGTAAAACTGTTTTGACTCTTTTTGATATCACTGAGAAAGGGAGTTGTTTTCCTCATTAGAGGAGCCTCGACATGACCCAAAGAACTCTCTATTAAGGGGAGAAAGAATAGCTTCTCAGCAGGTGTTATGATGGTTTATTATACAGCAAAAGGAGATGCGACATGTACTTAAAACTTTTTATTATGAATAAAAAGTTTGTTTTTTCTTTGGAAATTTTTTTATCAAATAATTATAAGTTAAAAATATTAGATTATTTATTAAAAAGAAAACCACTTTTTAAAAAGTAAAACCTTCGTTACCTAAAGTACATTAAAATTTATAGTTAATAGGTTGAATTACATATTTTTTATAGTTATTTTTATTTATCTAGATTTCTAATTCACAATTCAGTGGATATATATATATTATATTATATATATATATATATATATATATATATATATATATATTATAGTTATTGTTACATTATAAAGAACATGAAAAGTTAGTAAAATTCAAAATTAGACTAACTATACTAAATCAAAGTATTATAATAACAAATTCCAATATCCAATAAAATATAAAGTTTTAGGCTAAGTATAAACACACACACACACACACATATTTAAGATTTGCTAGGTGCCAAAACATATGAAATCTCTCTAGCTATGTAGATATTGAATTTTTGATTTGATAATAATGTACAATTACTTCACTATTGCAAATATTGCCAAATATATGGTATTGCTCCACAGTGATAACACCCCACCTACCCCTTGCGCAACCAAAATATCATTGATCTTTGCAGAGCGCAGAGAGTTTAGAGCACAAAAAGCTTGTGGTGAGCACTTTCAGCTATGGGCACATAGACTCTCAAAACTATGTGCGAATTTGAAGATTTGTAAGCTAGAAGTAAAGTTCCCAAGCCCATTTACACCTTTTGCTCAATTAATAGAGGATACAATAGGAAATAAAATGTTTAATTTCTCAAAATTTGAACTATTTTAGCTGATGGGATTAGTTTTTACAGTTCTATTTCTGATATTACTTTTTGTAATTGATAGTCAAAATTGTTTAATGAGGTGAATTCTTTAGATAGTTAAATTTTTCTTTTTCTTGATGGTTTAATGAAGTCAGGTCTCGTCTGCTAGTTTGAGTGGAATCTATTAAAAAGCTATGTTATGCAACTATGAATAATTTGGAATCATGGAGTGTGCTATCGTGCAACCCTCAAAATCACTACAACAAATCATGGAAGAAGAAGAGGTTGATAATCACATAATAGATTGTGGAGAAAAAGAAGAGGAGAAAAAAAAGTGTTGAATACTTTAAATGTAGATGTTGTAGCAGGTGGATTAGATGCAACTTAAATTGGTGCAAATGTTGGTGCTGTTGTGTCCAATATCTTTGTTCATATCCAAATAACACTGAATGAGTGTCAAAGGTCAGCATGGAACAAATTTATTTGTGTGATTTAAATGATAAATTTGTTTTATCACGGAACCTCATGTAAGAGATAAATTTTACAAATTATAATGCTAAAATCAATAGATAGTATATTGAACTCTAGATGGCATAGTAATTTATTGCCTCTATCTCTACCTGCAATATTTAATCCAAGATGAATGGTTATAGAAACTGAAACTATTGCATTGTTAGTCGGTTTAGTGTAATATATTTTTCCTAAATTAACACATTAAATAGAGTGCATAGGCAATTTAATGACGTTATAGTGATGTGATTACAATTAATACATGGTTTTTAATTGCAACTTCTTTAGTCATATGTAGGTAGAACATTATTTGTTATTTATAGCACTGTAAATATTGCCTTTAATGCCTAAAAAACACTATTGCACAAAGCAAATAAATAAAATCCTCCAGTAGCACTAGTGAATCCATTGTTACTTTGTCCTTGTACACAAGACCATCGTATCTTAGATGAATTGGTAGATGCATTGCAATAAATGCTACCATTAACAATGTAAATAACGTTACCTTTGAAACTACTATGATTGTCATCTACTGTCATTGTAAGTATTCCAACATCTTAATGATCAGTGACTCATCATACATGCAACTGAGGTATGTATAGGAAATTCATCAAGATGAAGTATGTAGAAGTGATGTAATTTATTTTATTATATGGTAAATTATAAAGGGGAAATTTACAGAAACGAATTCTAAAATCATATATATAGCAAAAATAGTATGTATTTTATGCCAAAAATTAACATGTAGTATGTTCTACTAATCAAAACACATACAATGTTTCTTTAATGCTTCCTATTGTATAGAAATGCCAATTATTCGCAGGTAGTACATACCTTCTATGTGAAGTTCATATCTTCACAAATAATGATCAATGTCACATGTGCTTGGTTTTGCACTAATACTTTGAAAATACAAAGAAGTACAAAACATGAGCTAGTCAACTGTAAAGTTGTGTCCCTTTTTTTACTATTCCAAATCACATAGACAATATCAAACTGCAATCAGTCTTCTATCCTAGTAAACATGATCAAAGAAATATCCCCGCTAAAACAAGAAAAAAGAGTTTAACACTCTCATCTTTGAGAAAAACCAATATAACGTACATAATACTTAACAAACAAATCATAATACAAATTTCAAGAATAATTACATATAAAAATTGTTGAAACCTTGGATGTTGAAAGGTACCATTCAACACAATAAGGTCGCATAGATGCTAACATTAATGACATATTAACTAAGCATAGTCTCTTTAGACCACAACAATTTTTATATACTCTTGGAGATTGTTTGTTCAATGCATTTGAAGTGTTATTGCACTTTCGTTAATCACCCATTGAACTATGAAATTGAATAATAGACTATTTTCTCATTTGTCTACATCACAATAACATAGAAGAAAAAAAATCATACCAATATGAACTAGATCCTAATATGTTTTATCAACTTCATGGGATTCATGATGTTCACACATACCTACATAAAATGTGATTCTCTGCTTCAAACAATAATTTTCAATCTAGAAGAGGACTATTGGGAGACACATTTTACATATGATGGTTATCGAAGTGGTTAAACATACCAATTGGAGTTTGTTCACTAAAAACGAAAAAAAGGTATTTTTTCTTCAATCACGACCTAGATACAATTCCACTAAACATTTTGTTTCATGATGCAGATCATGTTAATGGACATTTTGAGCTTCTGTTGTACATAGATTTCCTAGATGCAACTTTGTCTGTAATTTTTAGTTGTCACCTCTTTGCAAAGATCTTGAAAATCATTACCAATCTATTGTTCATGAAATGCAAATTCATGAATTGGATAAAGCAAGAACAACTATGTCCAAATGTACCAACAACATGTTCACCGCAATTTTTCATTTAGTAGCACCTGAATTTGAATAATAATATTTGAGGCTCTATATTGTCCAATCGTTTTGCAATGCACTGATGGGTAGGAACCAAGACGCATTACATTGTCTATAAAAACACTTAACAAATGAAACTATACAAATTCAAATAATGGTTGTAGGCTGGAAATAATATCTTATTAATATGGAAATGCCATCTAAAAAAGGAATAGTTGAAGGAACATTGCTTTGCTTCTAGTGGACATCAATAATATTTAATGTAAACATACAAATATGGTCATTTGTCACTAAAAGCATTGTCAATTACTACTTGTCGAATACAAATTGCAATCAAACATATAAAATAATGTCATTCTAAACAAGTACATCATAGATTAAATATGGACCATTATTATCAAATAAACACATGAATCAATACAATCTACACCACAAAATAGTAGAAATGCATCAAAACACCAAAAATAGGATAAAATTCCACAAATTGAAACAAATGATACGTACACATAGCGCAAAGAGTACTGAAGAAAATATAAATAATATAAGGAATTGAGATTGTTACTCATCGAAGAGTACTCCTATAGAAATTTACAAAAAACAAATTAAAGACACACATAAACCAAATGTCCAATATGTAAGAAGTTTCAATTTGGAAAGAACATGGTAAGCATTGGACTTGACTTAGAACAAATGTACATAAACATATATGGAAGAGGAAAAATGTTTCCTCTCATGATCATTGGCATATTTTGCAAAAGAGCACTTGACAATGCAAAGTGACCTCACTTTGCAACATCTAAACAAATAAGATGTAATAAGCCATTACAAACTATAACAACACTTCCTAAACTCAAAGAGAGGCTTGTAGCATTAATAATTTCTTTTGCGTAAATAAGGCAATGGAGCTACAAATGATCCCAAATGGGCTTAATTGGTTCAATAATCAATGTACCTATGCACATGGATATTATTCAAAAATCTTTGCCACAATTCATGGACAATACAATGACAATTGCTATTGCATTAAAAATACGATTAGAATACAAGAATGCATATCAAAAAGGGAAAGCATGTGTGCATATTGTCATGAAATCACTAAAACAACTATGTTCTCAATATTTATATAAAGCTGAAAATATTTCCATAAATAAAAATTGGAATCATATCCTCAAATTGAACATTAAAGATAATACACTGGAGGATGAGGACAATGATAGTAAAAGTGAAACATATAACAATTAAATAATAAAAAGACCAATTGAGATCTCGGTACATGGATTCACAGGCTCACAACGTATTCATTATTTGTAAGACAAGATCATTGAAATAGCATCAACTGAAGGCAAACAACCACTTGGAATATTCAAAGACAAATATGCTGAAGAGATAAGTTTCCCAACATTAATATTTATATATCTACATGAAATGACATAGTACAAATATTTCGTTACCAATAAATAGTGAAATGGGAATTAATGCATCACAATGGTGACTTTTCCTATCACACCACAAATCTGTTCTTCAAAACAATGTGAATAATCATTGAAAAGGTCATCTCATGCATTTCAATCTGAATAAGGAAAGGAAAATTACAAGGAAGAAAGTTATTAGCAAAGGATGTTAAGTACAAACCCAATTTAGAACAATTACTAAAATGTCACATTGGATACATATTTTTCAAGCTCATAAGAATTTCTCTTGACTACCTATAACAAATGCAAAAACATATATTTACAATGATACGACAATTAGGCCCTCCAACTTTCTTTTTATACATTTACAAGTGAAAAACACCGTTGGAATCAACTAGTAGAAACTCTTAATAAATTACAAAGCAATAGAAGAAAAAGGAAGCACATTGAAGCATTTGAGGAATACAACATTGACTATATTGTAAGAAAGCACCCAGTAACTTGTACACATTACTATAGAAATGAGACAGATGCCTTAAAACAATTGATCTATCAAGATAATACATTTTTTTTTGGAAAAATACTAGATTACTACTTTGTAACTAAGTTCCAAAATAGAGGGAGCACACATGAACATGGTTATTTCATGGATAGAGAATGCTCCAATATATCGAATAAATAGTAACTCGGAAATTAAAAAATTCTTGGAAAAATATATAACTTGAAACATATATCACCTTCATGCAGAGCTTGCAAAAATACATGAACACCATCATACTAGAAGTTGTAAAAAAAGAAAAGCATCACATTGTAGATACAATTTCCCAATGCACCCAATGGAAAGGAAAACAATTCTTGAACCCATTACTTCGCTAGATGAGTCAATAAATGAAAAAGCAATGTTGTTACAAAGTACCTTAGAACAAAAACACAATGATAAATCAACTACTTATGAACAATTCTTGGATGAGTTGCATTTAACAGAAATTGATTACATCAAAGTAAAAGTAATACAAAGTACATTGACACAACCAATGGTGTTCTTGCATCTATCGCATCTATGGAATGAAAATATAGTTGCTCAATATGTTCTCAACGCATATGTTGTGACATCATATTGCAGTTCATATATGATCAAAGTTGGAAAATCTATGGCAACTGCATTCAAAAGGACATGACAAGAACATGAATAGAGAAAAATTGGTGTTATTCAAATGATACGATCATTAGGCAATGCCTTTCTTAATATTTAACAAATTTAAGCTCAATAAGAAATTCACATAGCACTCTCCTTACCATTGAATCACAGTTCAAGAGAATGTAACTTTATGAACACAACACCAATAGATGAGTGCACATTTATACTTAAACCATTTATTCTTCTAAAACAAATGCTTGACAACTCTTAAAACATTATATGCAATTCCATCATTGACTACTACATCAATAGGCCTCATGCTATTAAGAATCTATGTTTAGCTAAATTCGTATCAAATTATAAGAAATATGGCTCACCAATATCAAAAAGGAAAAAAGAAAGAGTAATATGATTCATTAAATCAAAGAAACATAATGACTATGCAAACTATTACAAAGAACAACTTTTGCTATATGTCCCATTTCAAAACAATGAAAATGCACTAAAGTAAGACTTGCCAACATGGAAAAGTGCATACATGTTACATAAGCATACAATAAAGAAAAATGAAGCTAATTTCACTTAAAATTTGAACAAAAAATGGGGTGATTTGGAAGAAGCAATTCAAGAATTGACAACAACCCTATAGCTTCTACTGACAAAATAAAAAAACCTGAATATGCAGTTCTCTTGATGAAAAGTATGACCTAGATTAATTTGCAATTGCTCCAATGCCAAGGACATCTTAATATTGGTTTTTAGTTGACAGAACACCCATTTATGCTTCACAATCAAGAATACTACAGAATTAGAAGAATGCTTAATAGAGAAAAACATGCAATTCTCAGATACATTACAATGAAAAAATGAATGAATATAGACAAACCACTCTACTTATTCTTGAATGGAGGATCTGGCACTGGAAAACATTTACCACAAAAGATATATTTGAAATGCTCATGCGAATTTACAATGAACATTACAATACAAACCCTTTGAAACCAAAGGGATTGATATTACAATATACAGGGAAATATGCATACAATATAGGTGGAGTGACAATTCATTCTGCATTTCTAATGCCTTTCAACAAATCTAGTATTCTTCCACTTAACAATGAAGTCTTAGACAACCTAACAAAAATTTACCAAGAATTGAGAGTAGTTCTCATTGATTAAGTATATTTGATTGGAAGTCATTTTTTGTATCACATCGATGATCGACTAAGGAATATTGAGCATGTTCAAACAAAATACTTTAGAAACATTGACATCATATTTTGTGGTGACCTATACCAAGAAAAATCTATACAATATACACTATATTTGAACAACCTACAATAAGAAAGAAACCAACAACATATGACTTTTAAAAAGAACATGTAAAGTACTATGAATTGTACACTATAACGTGTCAAGCAAATGAATAATTCATTTCCATTTTGAATAGGATGCATACAAATAATCAAACATATGATGATTTTAATTACCTCAATAGAAATTGTATTCGAAATGATCCCACCTTCTCTTATCTATTTTTTAGGAATAGGGATGTCGCATTGCACAACAAGAAAATGTTGTTTATTATTTCTGGTGATGAGATTGTAATTGATGCAATTGATTATGATGAATAAAACCATGGCAACATACCTTCTCATGCACATATAAAAACATTGCCTTCACAAATCATGCTAAAATTAAACATGCTAGTTGAAATAGATGTTGGAAACTATGACTCACAAGACAATATTGTCAATGGTGTAAATGGTATCATTAAAGCATACATAAAATGAGATAAATTTGATGTAATATGGTCAAATTCCATGATCCAAGTGTTAGACGATGACAAGCACAAAAAAATGATTTTCTATATAGCCAAAAAATTTGTAAAGATTGGAAGCCCATATTGTGCACAACAAAACTAGTTTTCGAATTAGAAAAACCAAGGCATGTGAAAATCAGAAAACAATTCCCACTCTAACTAGCATGTGCATGTACAATACATAGGTCACAAGGCTTAACACTAGACAATGTTTCATTTGATCCTTCAGTGGTATGATGACATGGTTTAGTATATACATCTTTGTCTCGTGTCAGAAACATATAATCATTGTATTTACTTAGTCCACTTAAGAAAGAAAGCTTCAAAATTAAACACAAAATTGCTCTTGAAATGGAATGCCTACAAAAAAATGTAAAGTGGGAACTAGACTACAATTATCCATTCATTGAAACAAATGTGTATACTTCAATTCTTTCTCTAAAAACTCGTAATTTACAGATACATAATGATGATTTGTGAAGCGACTATGATCTAATGCAATATAACATTCTATGTTTACAAGACACATATTTGAAACAACCCATCATACTAGAAAGACTTGAAGCATTCAATTAAATAACAAATTATAGTAGACATGGTTTACTCATCTGTGTCAAAAAACATATAAAGGTTTTGGAACATATGCACTTTTAAGAGTAAAATGTAGAAGCTAAAATAACAAACATGATTGTTTGTGACATGCATATTGTAGTTCTCAATGTCTATACCGCACCATATGGAGCATTGACCAATACATTGAATCTTCTTGCGAAAGAATTATGCAATATACATTCAAATCAAACAATAGTCATTGTCATAGATTTCAACATTAATATGATCGAAAGAAACAATAAAACAAACAAATTAAGATCACATATATACAATTACAATCTTCATCTTCTTCTAGACACAAATAGAAATGTGCCAACATCAATCATCGATCACATATGGTCAAACATAACTTGTAGCTACAAAAATTTCAGGCTAGATACATATTGGACAGGTCATGATACTATTTGTCTCATAATCAACCATAAAAATGAAAACAAACCATAGTACACATGAAGTTATTCTAATGGCTTTGTTGGTCAATACTGTCACATCCACTTAGTCATTTCCTTTTTATACAAAGCCTAAAAATAGTGAGTATTATTACCAATGTGAATTTTAATTTGTTTCTAAAGAAGTGTGAATTATTACATTCTAGCTTTTCAACAATGTCACCAACAACACATAGGCCTTAGTAAGAAGAAAAAATTTACTTCTTCCAACACATATGAATAAATTTTAGTGAAAAAAATTTAGTTCTTTTTACACATGAACTTACTTATTTCTACATAACATTTCTATTATTTTGACTTGGACTGGTATGTCTTACACAATTATATTGCTTTCTACAATGGATCAAAGGTCCAAAGTCATTTAAAAAAAAAACAAACACATCTAGGTTTGTTTATTACATCCGATTCACTAGTTCTTTCCTACATATGTATACATGTATTTCTATGTTTAATTGTTTCTTTGTTTCAATGGCTCTCCTACAAGATATATATACATATATGTCTTATTTCTATTTGTGCCTTCCATGTCTATCTGTGTCTTTTTATCATTTTTAAGGAACTTGGATATTTACATTATCTCTAAAAATACACATACATAATTAGCTGATATATCTGATAAATAAAAGGTAGACACATAGATATATAAATATATGCTAGTATAAACATGTATAAACTTTTTTTAACCCACCAATAGGTCCCTAGCTCTCCACTATAGGCCTTTGTAAAATATTGTCTACTAAATAGTACATATTGACATGTGGATATTTGTTCAAAACCACAATTTGCATCTTCCAAGTAGAAAAGATATTAGTAGTGAAGACCCTCCCCTCTACAACCCCCTTGCGCCTTTCTATTGACTCTTGTCATTGCTACAAAAAAATATCCTTCATTGGTGCTACATTTACCATTTGTTGCAGTCAAATAAACCATACAAAGACATAAAGGAAGGCACGTATCAATATACCAAAAATCAACTCTCCTCTCCTCTATTCATGGTAATGATTCATTTCAGTGTTTAACACTCCAAATAACATTTATTTCCATGCATAACATCCTCTACTCCACTCCCCATCTCCCGATACATATAGCCACATGAGATCCAATGGGAGCTATCAGAACCATCCACCCTCACAACCACATGGGCCAACCCTAGATCAAATATCCTCACTATGGGGATTACCCCATTAACTTTATCCATACTCCACTAATGACTATGCTCTATTAGTAACTCTTCAAATTTCCATTCAATAATAATTAGTTATTATTGTGATGATTTATTATTTTTATATATACTATATTCATAACACCCAACTTAGTAAAGGTTAGAGGCCAATGACCTCCCTGAGGATGGGGAATGTAGATAACTAATATATATCTAATACCTAAGCTCTATTCATTGTCCATTCATATTTAAATATAAAATTTTAATATTAAGAACATTTATCTTTTAACACTTACAAATCAAAATCAATAAACATTTCAACCGTTACTACATTTACAAAGTTCCATAACACAAGTTTCAAACACTTATTACATTTACAACTTTCCATGATATAAATTTCAACACTTATTAGTCCCTTCCCAACTATTGTAATCGGTTGATGTGATCTTCTATTAAGCTTGAGAAAAAACTGATAGTCTTTTGATTGTTTTAACCTAAGTTCAAATATGATATTTCAAAAGTTTGAAGATGATATTTTATTTTGAATGAAAATTTTTATTTAGCCGTTTTATTTGGCCTCTTCCCAAGGAAAGAGTCCAAATATCTTAGTATAAATTATGATATAAGCGTGTATTTAATTCAAGCTTTTGCCAAGTGAAGTAATGTTAGCATTACTTCATTGCCTTTTAATGTTTCATATCCAATGACTATATTACTATATTATAAAGTACAGGTTCACACATTGACAAGAGAGAGTAGATGGAAAAGTGGTTTTAGATTGGCAAGTGTTTGTAAAATAAATTTCAATGTGGCTATTTGCATGTTGTCCCTCAGCCGCATAAGCACTACTTATTCAATTATCTTTTCTCTTTTCAGTTCTATTTGTTGTTTGATCTTGAGCTCAGTTTTATTTTCATTAAGTTGCATTCAATTTTATTCGATTTGCATCAGAGTTCCCAGAAGCATTCAATTTTCATAAGAGCCTAGAAGAAAAGCTTGGAAGGATAGAAGCTGGCCCGAATGAGTTGTTTAGCTAACCAATTGCATAGCTTCATCGGGGAAGGATAGAAACCAACCCAAACTAGTTTCATAGCTTCATCAATCGACCTTCATATCTTCATCGATCCACCAATCGACTGCTTCACCCTATACTTCTCTTCTCTGGTTAATCTACCCCTAGAGGTACAATTCTAAAATTAATTTAAATTACAAATTATGAAATAAATTTAAACTAAAATAAGCAATAAGTAATTCAAGCTATTAAGAAATTGCTCAGAAAATGGTGGTTATTGAATAGAGCTCCAATTTTTTCTTAATTGCAATTTTGAAATTAATTTAAACACCAATTTCTTAACAATTTCTTATAATTCTAGTAATAAGTAATTCAAACTATCAATTCTGGCAATAAGTAATTCAAACTGTCAAGAAATTGCTCAAAAAATAATGGTTATTGAATAGAGCTCCATTTTTTTGTTAACTGCAGAGATTGGAGCTTCGTGAGGGCTTTTGTGATGAAAATCAGGGATGCTACCTGCACCCTTACCATTATAGAAAATACTAGTTTCATGATCATGACCATGACCATGAACATAAGACTCTATACTAGCATCAATACTAGTTTCATGATCATGACCACGACCAAGAATATAAGACTCTATAGTAGCATTAGACTTTGAAGAAATTCGAAACGCCTCTAAAGAAATTCCAAACCTGTCATGGTAAAAGAACATACTATATACCACCCTGGCTTAATGTTATAAGTTCCACCCCCACATGGAGGAAATTTGATTTCTTTAGGTTATCCCTTGCTCTCTCTTCTTTCAAGCTTATGAATCAAGATGTTCGGGCGAGTGAATGGATCTTATCTGTGGATGGAAATTCAGTATGGTTCAAAGATTTGAGAGAGAATACCTATTTATTATCAAGAGGAAACAAGCCCCTGAAGCTATGAAAAACATATGTTGATCTATGTTAATCTTGTTATAGAACCACTACTTCGCCCAGTGTTTCGTCTAGTCCTAGAATCTCCAAGTTTAACAAACCAAATTCCAAGGTGTTGTGCGATGATTGGTCTAATTTCTTAGGTTCCAGGTTCGATTTAGAGAGGTCAAATTTGGAGAGGTCAGATTCTGAGCTTAAGGTTAACGAGTTTGAAGATGATGGCTTGGCTCTGGTCTTTAGGACCTTTGCCACATTGTAGGTGCTTCACATGTGATTGATATGGCTGGAAGGAATGGAAGGCATGGCATTACTGACATGATATTTGAATCACCAATGAGTGTAAGTTGACCTTACCCATTCTCATTACAAGAGTACCTTAGGTGATCCCAGGTTGGGGTCTTGACACCCCGGGGGGTTAGGGGGAACCGACTTGCATGCTGGGGAGAAATACTCAGCTAGTGGCAGCGATCTATTGATTCTCCCCCAGTCAACGGAAATCCTGGTTGAAACTTGAAAACATTTTAAGGAGATATGTTTGTTCCTTTAGTCTTTAAAGTTCTCACTCACTTTTTTCTCCCTCCTCCCTCTGAACCCCACACTGTTGCTACTATTATGTTATTCACCAGTGGTTGTTTTTGTTGCTATGTTGCGATTTTCCACTGATAACTCTTTCATCTTAACGTGAAGCCATTTTTTTCTTTAATGCGGACCAACATACAATTAAGCACCTCCAAGCTAAAAAGAAAATAGGACTAAATGAGTACCGAACTGACAAGCTCCCAACCAGTTCTCATTTAGGCATTGTTTTAGGATTGTACATAACCATGGATGGCGGGGCTCATTTTGGCATTGCTCAAGGATTGTACATAACTGTGGATGGCTGAGCTCAACTACTTCAGAACCATCTTCTAGACAGGTAGATAACCATGAGGCAATTAAGCCTCTAGCATTGGATGTTGGGATTTAAATCTCCGCCAAACATTATAAAAAGGTGTTGTAGAGAATCACATGGGCTGGGCTGCATGCAAACCTTAGCATGTCTATCCCATGTTTATATCAAATTTAATTTATTATATATCAAATTTAATTATTATATGTTCATGTCAATTTATTTATTATTTTGCTTATTTTTTTATTATATTTTATAAAATATATAATTTTATCTCATTATTAAATGAAAGATGTGAGTGGATGATGTGAGAACATGCATGCATGGATGACGTGTGCAACTCTAGGAAATTCCAATGGAGGTCTTTTATTGTATTTTTGTATGGATGTGGCTTTAATAATGTGAGATGTGAGAGCGGATGCGTTATGAAACCAGGTCACAAAAAGATAGAAAAGAAAGATAAACGCCTTATAAATAAGCCTCTTTGAGGGGGAAACCTTCTTTACATTACATAAATGAACAATTCTTGGATGATATGAATGACAAGATGTCCTTTCTATATATAGGAGTCTAAGGGGTCATAATATAATCAAAGCCGACATAACAATAATAATGTAAGGGCACAATAATAACAATAGTGGGCTTCTAAGGGGAACAATAATAACAATATGGGGACTACATGGGCACAAAAATATAATAAGGGGGTTGTACTAATAACAATAAGGGGTTACACTAGTAGTATAGGGACCTAACATGCCCCTCTTCTTCAAAAAGTGTTGTCCTTAACGCTTGAGTAGTTCTTGATGCTTATGTATAAAATTATTGTCCTCCCATGTGGAATATTCAATGGGTAAGTTCTTCCACTTGATGACATACTCTGAAATTGATCAATTTCATAGCTGTCGGGTTCTTGTTTCTGTGACTACTCTAGGCACCAATATGATTTTTCCTTCATCATCAAGTTCTGGCAATATTATTTGAACTATAATCTTCTGTAGCTTTTCAATGAGTGACCACACTTTTTCATCCTTCTTCCATTCATCCCTTTCTTCATTTATCTAATCTGGTTGGATAATAGAAATAGCACAAAACAATGCTTCCACATCATCCTTTCTTGAGAGTGCATCTACAACAACATTTTGCTTCCCTTTTTTGTAGATGATTTCAAAGTCATAACCCAACATATTTCTGACCCGTTTTTCTATTCTTCTAAAAATAATATTTGTTCTAAAAAGTATTTAAGGCTATCATGATGCATTTTTACCTTGAAGTGTCTTCCCATTAGGTAATGTCACCATTTCTTAAGTTCATGTAATATTGCCAACATTTCCTTCTCATAAGTAGCTTGCTTGAGATGTAGGCATAAAAATACCCAATCGCCTACATCAAAACTTATTTCATGCAATGTTGATCTGCCTGTTGTTTCATTCGATTTTGCACCAAAGTAGCGTTATCCTTTAAAAGTTGGAGAACTTGTTGTTAATGCTCAATGTGATCTTTCATTGCTTGAATATTTTTCTTCTTGATATGTCCTTCTATCTTGAGAGTTTGAGGAGTCGTAATTTCTTCCAATGCATTACAAGATATGGCTGGATTCATTTCTTGATTCTTGATGTGATCTTTCACTTCTTGAACATTTTTCTTCTTGATATGTCCTTCTATCTTGATTGTTTGAGGAGTGGTAATTTTGGCCAATGCATTACAAGATATGGTAGGATTCATTTCTTCTTTCTCTAGGGTTGGTTCCTAGTGTATATCCTCTTCTTTTGATGTTTCTTGATCTTTTTATTCCTCCTCTTCATAATCTATGTAAAATAATTTCTTCCCAGCACACTTATGACCTTTACTGTATTTGTTATCACAATTGTAGCAAAGCCCCTTTTCTCTTTTTTTCTTCAAATTGTTGTCATGTCAACCTTGTACGTTGTGGAAGGCAAGGAGAAACAACACTTCCATCTTTATAGTTGTGAGGGGTAGACTTCCTTGTTGTCATAATTTTTCTTTCCACTTTTCTTGCTAACCTAAATGCCTTCTCCAATGAATCAGGTTCCCAAAGACGAACCTCATGTTGAATGTTATCCTTTAAAGTCCCTATGGAGACATCAATCCTATGCTTCTCGGGAATATCATTTTCCCTTATATTTAATTTTTGAAAGTCTTCAATGTGCTCTACCATTGAACGCTTTTGTTTGAGATTTATCAATTGGTGAAAGAAGGTGTTGCTCTTTGTATCCTCATAATGTGCTATCATTTCCTCCGTGAAAATTGACCATGTAACAAGTGGTTTACGATAACAAAGCCATTTATACCATAAAAATTGATTCTGTTCTAAATATGAAGATGCAATACTTACCTTTTGTAATAGTTGCACCTCATGTCGATCACAATATTTCTCCATCTATAGTATCCAATTTAACAGATTCTTGCCATCAATCTTCCTCATATCACCTTTTCTTTATTTTAGGAGCTTGATATTGAAATGATTGTAACTCTATAATTTAATATCTCCAAGTTCTGAAATTGTGTCCTACAGTAGCCCTTTGAGTCCTCTTTCTAACCTCACAAGTCTGATCAAGATTGGATTTTGCAAGGAAGAGTTAGGTAAAATCTTCCATGATGACCTGGTTATAGACATTTTCAGAAGAGCGAACTTGTATGAAGTTCCACGTGCCAGCGTTTCGACCTTCAATTCTCAAAAATATACACAGAAAACTACAATCGTCCTCTTTTTGCAACTTCTTATGGACTTTCAATCTGATGCTCAGAGAGATAGTTATGACGATTTTCCCCAAGTCACCTATTTATAATGTAATTCGAGAGTTTGCAAAAATGCTAACTTCCTCAGATTATATCTTTGAAAATATAGCGATACAAGATTGGAAATTCAGACCTGAGCTTCCCTAAGATTTCAGCTCAAATGGGTTTTTCAGAGTTTGAAACTGCATAGAAACAATATTATAGTGAAAATTCCATGATGATCAGTTTGAGATGAAATTCTGGAGCTTTCACAAACCCTAACTTCCTCATATCATATCTCTGCAAATTTAGAGAGACAAGATCTGAAATTCAAACCCAAGGTTCATACTGATTTCTTCTCAAATGGATTTTTGATTTAGCTTCTGAAATGTCGTATCGAAAACGTTATAGCGAACATTCCATGATGACCTATTTGGAGCAATGAAACCCTAGAATCCAAAGCTCTGATACCAACTGTTATGAAACTAACTCACAAATAGATAGAAAAGAAAGATAAATTCCTTATAAATAAGCCTCTTCGAGGGGGAAACCTCTTTTACATTACATAAATGAACAATTCTTGGATGATACAAATGATAAGATGTCCTTTCTATATATAGGAGTCTAAGGGTTCATAATATAATCAGATCCAACATAACAATAATAATGTAAGGGCACAATAATAACAATAGTGGGCTTCTATGGGGCACAATAATAACAATATGGGGACTACATGGGCACAACAATATAATAATGGGGTTGTACCAATAACAATAAGGGGTTACACTAGTAGTATAGGGACCTAACAGGATGTGCATGGACGATGTGTGTAGCACTAGGCAGTTCCAAGGGATTCTTGTATTTTTTTTATGGATGTGGTTTATGTCTGGATTTTCCTGATCCCTTACAATTATTCGTTACCTGTGCGTTGTTATATTTGTGTTGATCAAAATTTTTTTTTACTTCTTTGTGTGACCACTGAGATTGACACTAGATAATTGGTGTACTTCTGTAACAATTTCTCTTTACCATCTTTGATTTTTAGTTGATCCCTTCCCCATTCCTCATTGTCTGTGTGTTGATCACAAACATATTCTATTTCTTTGTGTGGCTGAACTTTACATAGAGATTGACACTGGATAATCAGTGTACTTCCATAATAATGTCTCTTTACCCTCTTTGATTTGCAAAAGGTTAGTTCTCTATACTCTATTTTTGTTATATTTCATAGTTACGTAGCTAAACTTTGTTGAATATTCTTCCCCAACTATATAATTTCAGCATTGAGCATCTTCCATAGGTTCGTGTTTGTTATATGAGGTATCAGGGCAAGGGTTCCATTTTATGATTTGGTGAATTTGGGACAAATGTAGGAGTTTTTGGCTATGTTATTTCCATCCCAAGTTTCCATTATTAGTGGCTATTGATTTCATGGTAACTAGACTCCATCATAATTACAATAATTGAATACAAAGCTTGTACATGCTTATACTAAGGATACAATGATATAGGTCATGGGTTTACTGTACTTCATCAACTTGGAAGCTTAAGCTTATTCATGTAAAGTTCACTCATTCATAGTTATGTGAATGATTTGACCCATGGTCTAAACATGAAAGCTTTTATTATTAACCTTCCATATTAACTACATAGGCTTATATTCTCCTTGTAATCATGAACATGGAATACAATAATGTTATATATATTATGGAGATACATGGATTAGTTTGATTACTTCATTGATGTGTATAGAAGTATGAACTAAGCTTGATTACCGATATAATGACATTGTGAGTAGGCTATACTAGAGCTATCCCTTGACTCATGTGCATATAATACAGGCTATCATATACCACTACTAACACAAATAAGGCATATATGGATACTAAGTAAATTTTATAACCATATGAAGGGGCTTTGTACTATCAGCTAACACCAATTTGACCAGTAGCATATTCCAATTAATTGTATGAGATATGAAAAACCATATCCAATTAAGGGGAATAGGTTGTGTGTGTACGTCTCAAAGGAGTTCATAACATGTTGTATACTAGTTTATTTTATTACGATAATAAGGAAACTTTACTATTAATGGTATAAGGCTTATCATAGAGCCTAACCTATTAATAAAGCTAAGCTAAACTATATGGGAAACATACACCCTAATAAGTAAGCTGATCATAGTATAATTACAACTAAGTTAAGTATGATCAATGCATGTTATAAGCTAGTTTCAAACTAGTATGATTGATCCAAGCTAAAACTCTCTAGGATGTTAAGCTTTTGATTCCAATTAATGATATGGGTTGTTGTCTTCAAGTGCTTACTTTTCTTGACACTTTGTCTTTAATGTTTAAAGCCTATGTAATTTCGAAATTTAACAATGAACAATTTTGAAATTTCATAGTAAACAAAAGAAAATTTTAAGATTTTCAATCTTGGCTTGGAACAACTGCTTCATAGGGAGGCCATTCACTAATGCAAATTTAAGCTTTTCAATCCTCGCTTGGAAGAACTACTTCATAGCAAGATCATTCACTAATGCAAATTTAAGCTTTTCAATCTTAGCTTGGAACAATTGCTTCATAGCAAAACCATTCACTAATGCAGGGACTTGTTGCTTGCAACCCCTCTTGTTACATCTACAAATTTTCATAATATAAATTACAAATGGCCAATGGATTCCACCGATAAATTATATATATTATATATAATATTATATTATATATATATTATATATATATATATATATCTATATATAATATAATATATATATTATATTTAATATATATATTATATATTATATATATATTATATATATATATATAAGATATATTATATTGAATAAAATATTAAATAGCTTCATGTTTACAAGTCACTCACATGTGCATGATTACTCAAAAAGTCCACACACTCGGAACTTGGAAGTAGAGGGGTAGAAAAGGGAAACTAAAAACAATATGAGTGCTTCTTCTATTGTGCATATATATGTTGTCAATCATTAAAAATCTAAATATAGGATTGTGCAAGGCCCTACCTCCCCTCGTGGGTTTGGTTAGCAATTACCATGAATGATAAAGCCTAATTTTAGGTACCATAGATCCTCCACCACGGGATCAATCAAACCCCGCCCAATATAGCTAACATTGGCTACTACAAACATAAGAGTGCATGAAATAAGAGCAGTGAAGGGTTGGTTATGGGGATATGGTAAACGTTCTTCTCCTTTTTATTTGTTTATTTTTTCAAGACTTGATTTTTAACTACAGGGTTTAAACCCAACTGGGTCAGAAATAACTGAATTTAAAGGACTTAGTACATCTCTATATAATCTAGGTGGTGACCATTTCAGTGGATTTGAGGTAAGTATGCGGGCTCTCAAGAATGTTTCTTAAGGGAACACACCCTTAGGTAGGGTTAGGTTATATGAATACATTTCACTTATTAATTGGGTTGTTTTGATTTGTATTTTCTTTAATTTTCCTTTATTAGGTATCTTGATTTGATTTTCCTTGTCATTGATTTAGATTTTTCCCATTCTGCGATTTCGAGAATTGGGTTTTCATCAATGTTGATTTTTTTTGGGTGGGGTAAGTCCATGCTCTCAGAATTCATTCTTAAATAAACTTAAAAATTTCTCATCAAAGCCAAATAAACCTCTTGAAAATCCTTTAAACACTAACATAGGCCTTGCCATTTGCAAAAATTTGGTATATGCCACTTATCTCAATGTTGAGAATCAAAATGGTTTTTCCTTTTCTTGTTGTCCACATATTTTAGGATATGCATATGAAGGGAATGCTAGTGATTCTGATGATGATATATTGCTATTCTCTCTTCCCAATTGTTATAGACATTTTTGGGCACTTCAACGCCAATCACAAATGTCCATAAACTGAGGGCCCTTAAGTCCCTAAAAGTGTTGCTTCACTACCTAAAGGAACAAGGTCAACTGATTACATCATCTCCCAGAAGTTCTCCACTGAAAACTGCTCATAAATGGTCAAAA
>APFE030474629.1:206537-257195 GCA_000404065.3 Pinus taeda
TCCCAGAAGTTCTCCACTGAAAACTGCTCATAAATGGTCAAAACTAGACCATACTGAAAGCTCAATGCAGGGGGTGCGATGCATATCACCTTCCCAGTGTGCAAGGTGCGATGCATACTAATTTTCTCCTCTATAGGGTGCGATGGTCGGTAATGGACAAATGGCAGGGACAAAATGCGAGGTGGAAGATCATGGAATCTTCCAGAAGCTTCCCCTCTGACACTTGCCTCTCTATTTTTGACCAGGGATGAGTAAGAGATCATCATTCTCCAATTGGAAGAAGGAAATATCAGAGAGAAGATACTAATCAAGACCCCAGAAGAGGACTCATTTCCCTATAATCATCTATATATGGATCCCTCATCACAGAGATCCAAAGGCTTGAATTTTGTATCTTATAGAGAAGTGTTGTTGGTTTTCTGGTGTACATTCATAGTGTTGGGTGATCTAAGCTTTTCTTGAGGTGAAGAAGGGCTTTCTAGCTGGAGATGATGTTGGGTCAGAACATATGGTTGTAATTCTTGCTACTTTTCATCTGAATAAAGCTATTCTTGTTTCCTTCCATATTCTTGTGTACTTGTTTATATATGCATGTATATGGTTAATGCACATCTGATACTACATTATTTATGAATTTAGATCCTTGTTTCTTGCATAGTACTATGTTGTTGTGATTCCACAGGTTCTTTTGAAGCTAGGCAGACAAAGGAGCAACGGTGAAACTCTATCAAGAAAGAGAGGAAATGAAGCGCAAGACTTAGGTTGGCCCTCTTGGTCATCTTCTCATCTATTTTCATAAAAGGAATCAATAGTAGACTTTGATTGTTTGTTTCTAAGATAGCCACCCATCTTAGTGGGAATAGCAGCATCTGAGTGGGCACTATTCCCGGATAACAACAACCCTTCAAAATCTCATACAACTATTAATTTATTTAAAGAGACAATTTTACCATTTGATTTTGTAATGGATTCAAAGGAAAATAAGCTTACGATGCATGTACTAGATAAAGACAATGAATACAATTCGTTCAACTTTAATTTGTAGAGTTCCATATAGGGATTTGGGAAACTTACCTCATCTGGTTTTTCCAATGTGTCTTGAGATCAAGAATATATTTTGGATTGAATTAAAGAGTCCATTTTATTATTTAGGATGCATGTTTTCGACTTTATGTTTTCAGGTACAATGCACAATTTTGTACACGGGGGGCTTCATCCAATGAACCTATAACATATCACGCAAACTTGTGGCATCTTAAACAATACCCTTAATTTGACTACATATTGGAAAATACCTGTAAACATCACATTATTTAGCACCCTAACAATATGAATTGGATATACCTTCCCAATTTAAAAAAAAAACCCTACTTTCACTAGATATTGTAGGTATCCATTTTTCCATTAACATTTTTTATACCCCTTTATATTTTTTCATTAATTTTGAACTCCATTTTTCATACTTGCCAATATAAAAATGCTTTACCCCCTATATATCCCCCAATATATTATGTCATTTTTTCCTCAATATATACCCCCAATATGAGCCCACATTGTATGGTATTTCTCACCCAGTCAAGCCCCCATGGTTTTGTAGGTTTCCTTTTGCGGCATTAGAGAAACTTTCCATTTGAACACTTGGGATTATTTCCAAGTGTCATCCCTTGATTCTGTTTCTATGCCCTCTTCTTGAATTGAAGGCTTAATTTCTTTCTATGTAGCCTTTTCCTATGTCAAAACATTATCTCTCTAGGCATCCATATTTTGAAGTTCAAGCTTCTCTTCATTCTTCTAAATACCTTTTTCCTCTATAGATGTTTTCCATATTTCTGACCCTCCATCACATCTTTTTGCATTCTTTGTTTTAGGGTCTTTTTATTCAAAATTTTCCTTTATTCCTTCTTCTTCAATTCTTCTAGTAGTGACCTCCTTTTTCTAGGAAAGGCAATCTCATCCCCTCCAGTTTTGGTCATCTTGTAAGTTAGCTTCTAGTTCTATCAATGTTTTATGCAAATTCTTGTTGATTTTCCTTTAGTGCATCATTATGTTAAACAATAGCTGAATATAATGGTATTAAACAAGGATTACCTATGCATGGATCCTTCTTTTTGTGCTTCTAGAGTCTTCTCTTGAGTTGATTAGTAGTATAAATCTCCATGGTTTGCATTACAATAACTTCCTTTTCTACATCTCCTTGTTCCCCTACTAAAATAGGTGTTACATAAGGGATGCTTCCTATTGGCTCTTGTGTCTCAACATAGATCTACTCTTATTCTACTTTGTTTTGTTTCCTTGCTAGTTCTTCTGTAATAATAGGGCCTTTATCGTCAATTTATTTATCATGTTCTATTGTTGATTCAGGTGTCACAACAAAGGTTCTACTTCCCCCAATTGGATTATGCTTTGTAATCTTAGTTGCAATTTGATTCCCTTTTTGTTAATATTTTTGTCCTCTTTTTCTTGGGGATTGTTATGCGACAAAGCCCTTTAGTCCTTCATTTTCACATGTGCTGAGCTCTTTTGGTTGGGGGTAGATTACTAGTGATCTCTATGTAACTATCATGAGATGCTACTTGTTATTGTTCTACTTCTTCTAGAGTTTTTTCTATCTTTGAACCTCGTCCTACAACTCACACTATTATATCTTCTTCTGTAATTTGTGCTATAGTTGTTAATAAGATGAAATTTTCTTCCTTTTTTCAATATGGTCAGAGCTAATAGTATAGATTCTAGACTAAAATACAATTTATGTTTCCAACTGTTAATAAGAACTAATGTCGGGAATTGTTTGTTGTTCCTTATATGACTGGATTTGATTTATGTTTATATACTTAATCCCAGTACTGATGTTGCATCAACCTCATCTTGCATCTCTAAAGAATAAGCAAATGTAGACAAACAACAAGAAACATCACTTGCAACAAAAATCAAAGAAGTAAGTGCATTTGAAACAAATTGTTATAAACTTTATTGTAACATGTAATTTATATTGATCAACATTGCCTCTTAATTCTGACTTTGTATTTTGTCACATCAACATCATCCATACACAGATCCAAAGCATCATATTTAGTTCCATTTACAATTTAAGAACTAAACAATTGCAAAATTGGAAAGTTGTTTAATGGAGATGTCATGGTCATTTATAGTACATACCTTGAGAAAGTCCACAAAGCATGACAAATAATATGTGCAGATTTGAGAGATGCTGAAGGAATCATGAAAATCACATTGTCCGTACCAACTAAGCTCATTGAAGAGAATCAACAAAAATTATCACTAGGAAGAGCAATATCAATCACAAATTATAAAATTCTTCCTAAAACAAATTATGACCCTAGTGATTGTGACTTGATTATGTTACTAATTGAATCAAGTATTGTACATAACATACCACCAATTTGCAAAGATTACGAATTCATTCCAAATAAACAACAGTAAAACAACCTACTGCAAATACATAAACATATCCAATTGGAACAATTGCTGCAGTTATCACAACTTCACAGAAAATTGGTTCACAATATACACTACAAATTAAAGATGGAAATTTTGATGACAATAGAGCAACGATAACATCAATTACTTTGCATTAGTTTTATATTACTATTCTCATCCTGAATTTCATTGTTGTTTCAAATAACAAAAAGAAATTGTGTTGTATTATAGTTGCAGCTATTCGAAACATTTGCACCACCCTACATTGAAATCAAACAAGAATTTCAAAAAGGACATTTTCCAATCATGTTATTCAAAAACATAACAAATAGGAAATATGTTAAAGAAAGAACTCTTCAAACAACACAATCAACATTCATACAAAATTTAAATACAGAAGCAATAGAGGAAGTGAGAAAATTGAGCCCTCCAAAATTCTTTGTAAGTATAGTTGAAATAATACTTCTACTTCTCCATATGCAATTTTTTTTTTTTCATTTTTGTCCATTTTCACATATACTAATCGTCCTCCTTTATGAACATATAGAAAGAACATTAACAAATGCAAGAATTTACTCTACACCATTTCAACCTCTTTTTGTTGAATGCAATTCACCAATACCACCCTCTACAATGATAGAGGACAAAATGGTTAACTATCTGAAATGCAATAAAAAAACCTTGTTTTTCTATTCATGATGTCTTAATTGCTTCATCAGGTCTAACAACAACACTAATTTATAGTGTTGCATCATAAACAAATTAGTCTTGAAACAATTAGTTCCCAACCTAGCAGAAATGTCTTTTGAATATTATGTTAATAAAAACAAGCAACCATGAATACACTACGGGATTTCAAAATACATGGTATATTTACAATCAACAAAGACAATGAAATCCAACATGTTGGCAACAATGTTAGCACAACCAAAGCCAAATATTATTCTAATTATTCTTCATGTTTAAGTCACAAAGCACATATATGAAATTTAAATTATGTTATTCAAAATAGTGAATTTGAACTAATTTTTTCCTTCTCTTTCTAGCTCTAACACTTTTGCACAAATTGGCTACAAGAAGAACACATCATAATGCACCTATTAGTCCAGTGATCTTCTAAATTTTTGTATCAAATTGTGCTGATTTTCACCTCCTCTCTTGACCTCTAACACATCTGCACAATTTTCATACAAGAAGAAAGCATACAATGAACATCTGAAAGCAAGGATTTTTTGAAATTTTATATAAAAACACGGAAAGTGAATTGCAATGGAATCAAATGCACTCTAATACGTTACCATAACATTATTGAACCAAATTTTTTTATTTCCCACTTTGAAGCAAATACATAGGCTATTTTACTTCATGATATTTATACATATGAAAAATAGATGACTCTAAAAAGGCTTATATGTCCTCTGTTTTAATAGCATTGGTATATCTTTTAATGGCGTTGGTCTATCTTTTAATGGCATTTTTGACAGTAAGATTTAAATTTCTTTTCAAGAACAAACTGTGAAGATAAGTAAAATTGATTTGTGTTGAAATTGAGAGCCATGCATGTTATGTTTCTGTAGCTACTTTAGTTGGTTTAAGCATCTTTGTTCATACATGTTAACATTTGTTCTAGATTATTTAATATTATATTAAAGAATTACTTGTTCCATTTTTATAATGTGGCTTGTTTTTAAATCACAATTACTTGTTCTATTTTTAGAATGTGAAATGTTTTTAAATCAGTTCATTGTTTATTGTTAGATGTGTTGGTACAAATTAAACATTTCTATTTATGCATTTAATTCGTTAAGATGAAGCGTATCATGCTCTAGAAGCGTTCACCAATTTGAATATCATTGTTATGAAAATAACAGTTTCAGTAGGCAAAACCCTAAACCCTGGAAAAACGAGGGCATGTTGCTAGTCCCTGTTCAACCCTTAAAATATCCTATAGTTTGTTTTAGTTACACTAACACTTGGTTTAAAAATCTACTGGATTTCACCCATCCTATTGTAGGTTTTAACCCCGTATAGAAATTACCTGCATATGAATTCTAAAACACAGAAAATAAACAATGCGAGAGCATAACACATAAAACACATATACATAGATATTTTCCCTTGGATCCCAAAACCAGGACTACTATATTGAATTTTTATTATATTCCTTTCAATGTTACAATACATATATATACATGTTGAAGCATCCAATACCATGGATCGAAAACCATTGAACCATGCACAAAACCATAGGTAGGTTCGCCCCACCTAATATAGGGTCCAATTTTTTCCCCCTGGGGAGCTACAATGGAAAGAATATAGCACAAGCAACATTCTCCCACTTGTTGTTTTCTTTCCATAGGGGGCCATAGGGGAGCTTAGTCATTTATCCAACGCTACAATTCCCATTGTTTCTCTACACCAAGAGAACTTCTCAGAGCTCACAGATTTTGTCAATGCATTTGCAATATTCTTCAAAGTGTCCACCTTTACCACCAACACCCTTTTGTCTTCTATCATATCCCTCATAAAGAGATACTGAACATCAATGTGATTTGTCTTTGAATGGTAAGCAGGGTTCTTTGCCAAGAAAATTTCACTTTGGCTATAATCACATTCTATTCTTATAGCTCCCTGCACTAACCCCATATTTAACACATTCTCTGCAACCAAACTACTTCCTTTCTTGCATGAGTGGTTGCCATGTATTCTGCCTCTGTAGTTGATAATGCCACTACAGATTGTTTCTTACTCATCCAACTGACTGCACCTCTAAATAGGTAAAACACATACCCACTTGTAGATATTCTTTGATCTAGATCTCCAGCCCAGTCTGCATCAACAAAGCCACGAATATCCAAAACTCTATCCAATCCTGGTCTTCCTTGGTAGCATAAACCATAATCACTAGTGCCACGCAAATACCTGAAAACTTGCTTCACTGCTGTCCAATTTTCCTTCCCTGGTTTTGAAATAAACCTGCTCAATACTCCCACTGCATGTGTAATGTTTGGTCTAGTATAGACCATCGCATACATCAAGCTATTGACTGCACTTGCATATGGAACATGGGAGATGTCCTCTTCCTCTTCTTGTGTCTTGGGACACCATTCAGTAGATAACTTTACACCTACAAGAATAGGAACCTTCACTGGTTTACTATCTTGCATATTAAACCTCTGCAGTATTATCTCAACATACTTCCTCTGGTTTAACTAGAGCTTTCTCTTTGGCTGATCTCTCTTAATTTCCATGCCCAAAATATAGTTTGCAACACCAATATCTTTCACGTCAAATTTGGAGGAAAATTAGGTCTTCAAATCCTGGATAATTTCTTTTCCATTTCCAACCAGCAACATATCATCCACATATAAGACCAGATAAATAACACGGTCACCAATTAATTTAAAATATGCACAGTGAGTTTCTTTGCTTCTAGTGAAGCCAAGTCCCGATATAAATGTATCAAATTTCTGATACACATCCCTGGTGACTCTAACAACCCATACAAAGACTTCTTTAACTTGCATACCAATTCTTTCTTACACTTCACTGCAAAGCCATCAGGTTGCTTCATGTAGATCTCCTCTTCTAGATCCCTATGTAGAAATGTTATCTTTAGATCCATCTTTTCTACCTCAAAATCAAAAGCAGCAACAACATATAAAAGTAATCTAATAGAGGCTACCTTGGCAACAAGAGAAAAAATATTACCAAAATCAATTCCCAACACCTGGGAATAACCTTTTGCTACCAATCGAGCTTTGTATTTATACACCTTTCCTTTTGCATTTGTATTCTTCTTAAACACCCATTTGCTACCAATGGGTTTCCTTCCAACCGACAACTCCACCAGATCCCAAGCCTCATTTTTGTGCAAAGATGCCATTTCATCAAACATGGCCTCTTTCTAGATTTTTCCATCCTTTGAATCTATTGCTTCCTTCACAGTTCTGGGATCATCATTAGTAATAGATAAAGAAAAATGCTAACATAAAGAAGATGGACTATACCTTTTTGGCTGCCTTCTTTCTCGAACTGATCTTCTCACAAATGAATTTTGTGGCTCTTCATCTTCTGATTCCTCTTCTGTTGTAGAGTCTGATTCTTCCTCCTTTAGCTCAAACTCTATCTTCTCAGGTTCCTTTGATGGGAATTCATGTTTAATAAAAAAATTCACCTCTCTAAACACCACATCTCGGTTGTACACAACCTTCCTTGTTACTGGGTTCGAAAGCTCATAACCCTTTAAACCATCCTTATACCCAATAAAGATGCACTTTTCAGATTTACTATCCAGCTTTGTTCTTTTATCCTTTGGAACATGTACATATGCATCACATCCAAATACCCTCAGATGTGAAATAGAGGGTTTCTTACTAGTCCATACCTCTTGTGGAGTCTTATCCTCCAACATTGATGAAGGTGATCTGTTGAGCAAGTAACATGCTGTCTCCATCGCCTCTACCCAGAATTCTTGTCCTAACTCGACACCACTAAGCATGCTTCTTTCCCTTTCCATCAACGTCTTGTTCATTCTTTCTGCAACTCTATTTTTCTCAAGTGTGTATGGAGTAGTATTTTGTCATGCTATACCACACTTCTTACATAATTATTCAAATTCCTTGCTCCAAAACTCTCCACTGTTATCTGTCCTCAACACCTTTATCTTCTTCTCTATTTGGTTTTCCACCAGAGCCTTAAATTCTTTAAACCTGTCAAAGACTTTAGATTTATTCTTGAAGAAATATATCCATGTATTCCTTGAGAAGTCATCTATAAATGATACATAGTACACAGACTTACCCAGTGATGGAACCTTCACAGGCCCAAACACATCACTGTGCACAAGCTCTATATCTATTTCGCCCTCTTAGCACCAGAGGGAAACTCAACCGATTCTCCTTCCCATATACACAATTGTCACAGAAATCAAAATATAGAGAGCTATTAGTCATACCTTCTACCATACCTTTTCCATGAAGTATTCAAAGGCCCTTCTCTCCAATATGTCCAAGTCTTTGATGCCATAGCATGGTATTTTCTCTAGAGACCACTATATTTTTTGCTCCACTTTCAGGAACCACAAAATTGTTGCACCCATCAATAACAATGCTACCTTGCAGCTTGTATAGAGTTCCAATCTGAACTCCCCGCATCAATACCAGTGCTCCTCGAACCATCTTGTAGGTATCTTTCTCGAACACTATTTTTACACCTGCATCATCCAGCTTGCTTACATAAATCATATTTCTAGTTAATGCAGGAATATGCATAACACCTAGAAGTGTTCTAATCCTTCCACCTTGCAACTTCAACTTGACTTTTCAGCAACCAACAATTCTAACCTTCCTATCATCCCCTAAGAAGACATCACCACCATCATATTTCTCATACTCGCAGAATCACTCTCTATGGGGAGTGAAGTGAAAGGATTCACCTGAGTCAATCAACCATGCCTCATGATCTACATGTGTACTTGAAGAATCCAAGTATACATCCCCACCTTCATCTGAGGTGGTTTTCGCCTCTGCAAAAGGAGATTTATCAAATCCATTTCCTTTGTTAGGAGCTTTAGATTTACAGTCCCTTTTGTAGTTCCCTTCCTTTCCACATTTCTAGCACACCTTTACGGGTTTTCCTAGAGATTTAGATCTCCTACTTGATGAATTATTTTGTTTCTATTCTGGGACCGTCCTCGTACAGACAAGGCATCACCATTCTGGCTCTCCATATTTTTCTATCTCATCTCCTCCATCAGCAAGGATGAAACTATTTCATCAAACTGCAAGTAGTTGCATTACTATCTATTTCAATAACCAGACTATCCCACGAATCTGGTAGAGAACACAAAAAATTGATGCACTTATCTTCATCTAAAATTTTAATATCAATAGATAATAACTGACTTACCACAGTATTAAATGCGTTCATATGCTCTGTCACCGAGTCTCCATCTTTCATCCTCAAGTTATACAGCTTTTTCCGTAGGAATAGTTCATTCACAAGAGACTTAGATTGGTACAAAGTCCCTAACTTGACCCACAAAGCCTTAGCCGTAGCTTCCCCTGATACATTCAGTAATACTGAATCTGAGACACACAATTGTATTGTGCTATTTTCTTTTTGATCCAACTTCTTCCATTCTTCATCAGACACTCTTGTTGGTTTAGCACCCAAATTTACGTGATCCATTGATCTTTATCTACCAACAGATCCTCCATCTTGAGTTTCCATAACTCAAAACTCTAGCCATTAATTTTCTCAATCTCTATATTTCCACTGCTCGCCATCTTCTTTCACTACCAAAATCGATCCCACAGATCTCCCACTGAACAGGGTCTACCATAGCCCTGAGTGAAACCCCTTAGCAACAAAGGCATCCCCTTGAATCCAAAACAACTCTGATACCAAATGTAGGTTTTAACCCCATACATAAATTACCTGCATACAAATTCTAAAACACAAAAAATAAACAATGCAAGAGCATAACACATAAAACACATATACACAGAGATTTTCCCCTGAATCCCAAAACCGGGACTACTAGATTGATTTTTCATTATATTCCTTTCAATGTTACAATAGATATATATACATGCCGCAACATCCAATACCATGGACCGAAAACCATCGCGCCAAAAACCATGTGCGAAAACCATACACAAAACCATAGGTAGGTTCGCCCCACCTAATATAGGGTCCAAAATAATTTTCCCCAGGACGCTGCACCAGACCTCGTAGAGGGGGGATACTCACCCCCCTCACACATGCTAGATAGGAGGGGCTGCCGCCCCCCTATGAGCCCCCCACTGTGCAATTGGGCGCAACAAAGGGGGGGCTCTTCCCCCCCCCCCCCCCCCCCCCCACCCCTCTAACCCCTTTGTTAACTAGGGAGGCTAGTGGTGGAAAGAATATAACACAACCCAACACTTATATGATTTGGTTGAAAATTCTATTGTGTTTGTCCCCATATTATCTAAGGATCTCATATATGAATGGTGCAATGAACGAGAGACACATGAAAAGTCCATTTTGGGAGCATCCGTTAAGTCATCTAAAGGGACAATTGTTGTTGTTGTTGTGTTAATTACGCCAATAGGCATTTTATTGTGAGGTTGTTCTTGGCAACACTATAGAGATTCATCGTCCTCGACACAATATCTGACACATGTCCCACCTAATAATCATTTAAGCTTGATTTCGTATACCTATCTAGTCGTGCATATGAAACAAGACACACATATGAAATAGGAAGTTTGACTAAATGAACAGTAAGAGGGGAAGCAGGGAAGAAAAAGTTGACTAGTAAAAAGAGGAGAAAATACCCCTGCCAGGACTAACAACTACTAGGATGAGACCAAGAGCATGCATACCCACAATCAAAATTACTAAGTGATGTTGGAAAGTTGGGAAGCTAATTCCCAGAGATAACCGACAATGTGAAGCCAATTACAAAAACTAGATCTAGATCAAACACATCACATAATCAATGAACATGATAGATTACATGTAGTGTACATCGAAATGGATCATAAAACCTACACCCCATATGATAGATTTCTGACATTAGCAATGCTTGCTACCTTTTCTTTCTTTCTGAATTAAGAAAGCCACCATAGTTAGTGGTGACAAGTTGTTGACATTGCTACCTTTGCTTGCTTTTGAATTAAAAAATCCTCTCCAGTTAGTGGTGAGTAAGCGCCACTTTTTCACTTGCCAATTTACCTTCTCCTTCTCTGTTGGAGAGATCTCTTTATGCCTAATCCCACCTGACTAATGATCTAGAATTTGTTGACTTACCTCTTTGAACTTGCCTACCCTACCTTCGAGGAGATAGATAAATCCTTGTTTCTTGCCCTTGGTATCTCTCGATACCTTCTTGGGATCTTCAATCTTGATACCTAGATCTCGATTTATACCCGATCTATCTCGATATTCTTGCAAATTGATAACAATGAACTTGACAGCTAAGCGAGCAAGCATAAATGAAAATATCCTAGTTGTGCCATCCCCTATCTATATGTGTGAAACATTGTAAAATGCCAATCTTCAGAAAATAAAACATTACTTTCTAAGTTGCTAAAGAGTTTGAATGAAAATTTGTTGTTGGTCCTTTCAGACAATACTGCCAAGGATAATTTGGTGAAG
The DNA here is from genome assembly GCA_000404065.3 of Pinus taeda. Taxonomy (NCBI): domain Eukaryota; kingdom Viridiplantae; phylum Streptophyta; class Pinopsida; order Pinales; family Pinaceae; genus Pinus; species Pinus taeda. The sequence continues at coordinate 218,124 of APFE030474629.1, forward strand.
CAGCATGCTAAAGTAGCTAAAGAAGCCATGTATCCTCTAGTTGGGAGAATGTTGAAATAAAAGAAATGGTTTTAAACCAATTGTTTGGTACCATAAAATAACAAAAGTTCACACTTGAAGGTCGAGTTGGCCATTTGGATGGTGCTTTGAAAGAATGCATGAGGAAACTTCAACAAGAAAGAAAGGAAAATGAAGAGAAAATTCACAAGGTTTCTCTATTTTGAACTATTGAATTATCCATTGTATTACGCACTATTTTGAGCTATTAATTTGGAGGTAGATTGCCAAATACTGAGGGTCTAGTGTGCAAAAGGTTGCGAGGGCCTGCCACTGGTTCAAATGAAGTAGAGACAGTTGGAAAGAAAGCTGCAGGTAGGGTGCCAGATATGGAGGGGTCTAGTGCAGAAAAGGTTTCCAAGGCCTGCTTCACTGGCTCAATTAAAATAGAGACAACTGGAAAGGAATTTGGGGAAGTGAATTTTAGGAAGTCTTTTGGTAGGGGTGCCACTTCACTTATTTCTTCTACAAAGTTATCAAATTATAGTCATCGGGAACATGCTCATAAAGAGATTGAATATCTTATGAATTCATGTGAGCAATGGAGGAAAAATCATAAAACACTAAAAGACATTTTATTAAAGAGAGATAATGAGCTTAAGGCTTCTAGAGCTATGTGTGCTAGAACAACTACCAAACTTTCTAGTATTCTGTAATAGTTAGAATCCTTGATGAGATAGCAAAAAAACCTTTCCAGTGTTGTGGAATAGTTAGAATCCTTGATGGGACAATGACTTAAACCTACTTTGGAGTTTCATTTAGAAGGATCAAGAAGTGGGAGCACAAGCAATCCACCAAGCATGACCTTAATTTCTGAAGATCAGAATGATGGTGATCCTAGTGCAGAGTCATGGGCTTCAACACTAATTGTAAAATTGGATCAATTTAGAAAAGAAAAAGTTTCTGGAAAATTAGAAAAGCTTAGTGATGCACCCAAGGTTGACTTGATGGATGATTTTATTTAGATGGAGAAATTGGTGGCCTCTATGTTTTATGCTAGATTCGGTGAGACAAGAATAGAAAAGGAAGATAAATTGACTAGGAAGAATATTATAAGAGGTTTAAGTGCTTCATCTATTCAAGAAGAGAAGGCTTCCTTGGAAGAAACTCTTGCACAAAGAGAGTTGGAACTTCCAGCCGCCAATCAAGAATGCTCTGATTTAACTTCTTTGCAAGAAAAATTCACTACTTTGCAAGCTAGAAATGTTTTGAATGAATTTTCTTTAGTTAGGCTTCAAGATAAGCTTGATGTAATCCTCTATATTGAAGTTGAGGGTGTAGAGTTGCACAAGGTATTGGAGGATGTACGAAATGCAACAATAGTTGATGAAAGTGAAACTAATCCTTATATTTGTAGTAGATTGTTAATGAATGTAGAATCAATTTCTTTTTCTGATTCTAGAAGTAAAATTCATGTTATTGAAGTAGAGTTGGCAACTGTTATTTCTAGTGTTGTCAACTTTGTACATTGTATAACTCAAGAGCCTGGAAATACACAACTCAGAGCTTCTAAAGTTCATAAGATAGATGCCACGATTCCAGAGTTTGCTGAGCTAGTGGATCCATTTTTACTTGGAAAATAAAAAAAAATGTGCAGTTAATTATTGAACTAATAGCTTTTGTATCCCTAGTTAGGACAATTTCTTTGCATGATTATGATGAAATTTCACAAATTGAAGCCACTGAATTTGAAATTCAAACCTATGACATGATCTAGTTTAGTTTGTGCAATAATTAGTCTAGTAAAGATAGTATTTTGGGACAAGAAAGTAATAAAAGCATTCAATTTCCCTTGCTGAATGGAAAATTTCACATAATTCTGAAGCTTAATAGCATTCAAGCTGAAAAAACAGCATTGGAATATGAGTTGAAGAACCATGTGCACTGATATGCATATTTAGAGGAGGAGTTTATGCAATTGAAGACCCAGAAATATAATCTAGAGAATATCATGGCTAAAACATAATTAATAAGCTTAATTGCAGTCAAGTTGAAAAAGCAGCATTGGAATCTAAGTTGAAGAACCATGTACACAGATATGCAGATTTAAAAGAGTTGTTTATGCAATTGAAGACCCATAAAGATAGTCTAGAGAATATCATGCATTAGGGGACTTTTGAGGTCTAAAATGGGCCTCCTAAGAAAAATGTACAACCAAAATAAAATTTATAAAAACCAATAGGATTCAAGATGATGATGTCAACCATGGCGGATGATTCACCATTTTTGGAGTAAAAAAGTAAAAAAGATTAAAAAATAATAAAATAATAAAACAACTTTTTCAACTCGTATTTTCAACTTATCTCCCTATGGTTTTACTCAAATTTTGAGCGGGAGTACTCATTGGATGCAAAATTTAATTCCTCATCCAATAAGTACTCATGTTGCATACTTTTGATGGACTTTGCTACACAAAAAATGAGAAATACATGAAAAAACGTGATTGCAATCACATTTTCATGTATTTCTCTGTTTTCGTGCAGTAAGGTCCATCAAAAGTATGCAACATTGGTATTCCTTGGATGAGGAATCAAGTGTTTCTGCTTGAAATTTGAGTAAACCCATAGGGAGATAAGTTGAAAATATGAGTTGAAAAAATAGTTTTTATCTTTTTTCCCTCTAAAATTTGATAATGCCATGTAATTTTATTTTATTATTTCCACTATTATTTTATAATTTCCTCAGGAGGCCCATTTTAGACCTTAAAAATCCTCTAATGGCTAAAACATAATTCAGGAGCTTGAATGCTAATAACAATCAAGTTGAAAAAGCAGAATTGGAATCTAAGTTGAAGATCCATGTACATAGATATTCATATTTAGAGGAGGAGTTAATGCAATTGAAGACCCATGAAGATAATCTAGAGAATATGCTGGGTAAAACCATCGAGAAACCTGAGCACACACAAGGCCAACTCACTGAGTCTGAAAAAATGGTGGCAAACCTGCAAGTGCAACTTGCTTTTGCACAGGAATCAAAACAATCATTAGAGTATGAATTAGGAGCTATGGATTCACATAAATCATATATATAGAAGGCGCTTATGCTACTGGAGATGAAAAATATAATCTAGAAATTGCACTGGTTGCAACTAAAGACAAACTTGAACACATGCAAGACTAGCTCATTGAGTCTGAGCAAATGGTGAAAGATTTAGAAGAGAAGCTTGCTTCTGCATAGGAACCAAAGCATTTATTTTTCTTATTCTATGAAATAGATCAAAGTAGCAGAAAACGCAGCAAAGAAATCTATGGACAATCTTCCTGGCCTGGGATTGATCTTGTTCCATCATATACCCAGTTCTTCTCTCCAAAGTTCCATCAACAATACCAATCAGTCGAAGCCTCTCTGCCTTTCCTGTATAAAAAACATGGAATATAGACTTGACATGGATCTTGTATATGTATCCCACACTCAAATATTTTTCAATTAAACCATTATTAATAGACCAATTTAGCCTTTCCTCGCTTGTTGAATTTGGAAAAAACAAAAATTTTGTATAAAAAAAAACCAATTCAGTTGTTGAAATTTGAAGGCATTGCCCTCATAGTACTATTTTAAGTTATTATTGTAAGTCCTTGGAATTCAATTTAGTTTACCAGTCCTTAGAATATATTAAGGGAATTCAAATTATTTTATTAGTACTTGGAATACATTGAAGGTCCAAGGTCATGAAACGCAGTTCCATATGGCCAAAGTTTCCAAATACTTCATGTTGTCCTCGACTTCTGGCTTGAACCAATGTGATCTATCCAACGTCGGTCTTGGTGACTTCCTTGAAGCCACGCAACACCGCTTTGTCCTGCCATGGACCAAGGAACTGCATTTTAAAGCTTTGTCCTGCCATGGACCATGAAATTCCACAACTACAAATGATTGCCACCCTAGAAATAATAGAGAATTAACATAACACAACCATTTCCAACCATTTTTCCCTTCCTAACTCAAACCTTCATGAGTAGTGTTGAAACAAAATGAAGCTCTAATTGAAAGTTCATTGTTGAATGGATTTGGGTATGGAAATTTTTTATGGTGGATTCCTTCTGTGACCTTTGTGTCATTTCATATGTGAGTCGTGGTAGTTAGTTTTTGCATAAATACACGTATATAGTTTCCATGTTTGAGTCATGCTTGAAAGATATAGATGTTGCAAAAGATTCTTCAGACATGCTCAATTTTCCCATTTATGTATTGGGAAATTTACCTAGTTCAGTTGAGAAAGTTGACCAAAGACAGATTGGCTTTATTAACCACTAGACTCTTAAGGTGTCAAGAGCTAGAGATAATGCCAGGTTATCACTTGTTCAAACCATGGAGTTTCCCTCTCCAACCACCTCAGGAAACAAAATTGACACAATTTCCATCTGTCACCCACAATGTATTATGATCGATCATCAATAAGTGATAGCCTAATGAATCTATGATAACAGATGAATAATGGATAACAACATGATTGATGCTATACAATGCGTAGGATGGGTAATTTCTACTTCCATATGCCATAGAAAGGAAAAACCTCCTTAGTTTCGAAGATCCGGAAACCTCCCCACCTTTTATAGAAAATAAAGAGAGAGCCCAATCACCTCTATTAGTTTATGATCTACTAGCCCACTTGGATATACTGAAGGATCGACGCAGGGGAGCTATTCAGAAAGATCTGTGTACAACACTTTCTATCTGTAGCTTTGTATATAACACTTTTTCTATAGCTTTGTAGGCACTTGCTTAGTTAATTTCAGTGTAGTATATTTTGTAGTATTGTTATATTAATTTGATTTAATTGTGAAAACAAATTATTTTTGTAATTATTATATAAGTTATGAATGAAAATTTTAATTGGTTGATGTGATTTTATTTCTTTAGTGTATGAGATTTATTTATTACTTTAATAGAATAGATTTATGAGTGGTTAGTATTTAGGTTTTGATGTAGTTAAGGCTTCAATCACTTTATATATCAAAGTTTTTATAGTGCATTTATATAAATTAGGAAAGTGCAGTGGGCCTTTCGCCATGTTTTGATATTATCATGCATTGTTGTTGCAATCCTCTACTTCCAATTGGTGTGCTAAGTCACATGCATTAAGAAACACATACCTTGTTGTCTTTTGAGGGATATTTGTCCTACAGTGATAGATAACATCAAATGCATCCACACACAATGGCAATATAAACTATACTCAGAAAAGGAGTAAAGAGTGTACATTCAACTATGAAAAAAAAGAAAAAAAATGAACCCAACTCACTTGTATGGTTGTTCTTCAACTTGACTTACAACCTATGCTTCCAATGATGGCATTGTAAATCGGGAGAGTCAACAAGAAAGCAAGGAGGAAACTTATTGTTATTACTGAAGGCACTTCAACTTCAATTCTAGTCCACTAAGACTAGCTCATTCTATGGTCTTTTCCTTAAACTATGACGAGAGTGCTTCTTTTGTGTTCTAAGAAGCTCATTATATAAGCTATGTTCGTAGCCACATTTCATATTTTTGTTACATCTATTATAACACAAAAAATGTTCTTACAATCATTAGGGCCCAAAGAGAATTTTTTCTAATTTGTGCTTACCCATTTCTCATTGCTACACATGGGAAAGGATGCACGTATATCCCTTCAAACAAAAAGATTCATAAGTAGTGTATGCATGGATTCACTAAAACAAGAGTTTATTTTTGTGTTCTGAGTGCCAATAAATAGAGAAAAGTGTCTTGGTTCACGGATGGTAAGCCAAGTCTCTCTTCAAACCAAAAGATGTTGTCAAGTTACCACTTCTTTGGCAAGTTAAGTTACTTGAGCCTATATATTTCAGATGAAAAAAACAATATATTATTCATGTATTGTAATTACATATGTTGTAAAGCCTGCATCGCAAAGGAGAAGATCAAATTTTTAAATCCAAGCTATTCTGCAAACATGCTTCAAAATATATCTTAAAACGAGACGAGGATACATATAAATTTTGAGTTGATTCTAGATATGCTTTTTTTTCCCTAAAAATTCACCATAACATATTCTAGCATGTGTCGACATACTTCTGTATATTATGACAATTTAGTAATCATGAACAAAAGTAGAATATTCAATCCTGGTATAGGCATTATCTCAGTCTCCAGCCTTGTCTCATCCATCCTGATCTCTATGTGGAATCCATCCAGATGTTCCATGATGCCCCTTTTGGAGAGGCAATCCGCTTCAACATTGAAGTCCCTGCTGATAAGCTGTATGGAGGAGTGTAGGAGAGGGTGCTAGAGAGTAGAGATATGGTGTAGCCAGCTCTGTAGAGAAGATTTGTTGATGTTGGCTTTCCCACAGACGTAGTCAATCATAACCTTTGAGTCCCAATAAATGTGGATAGTAGGAATACCCAGATATTGTGTGAACCAGAGAAGTCCCCATAATGCCATGGCCTCTGCCTTCGTGTTGGTGCCCTTTCTGGCCCCCCAGTGTACCATATATGTCAACTCTAGCGAGAATCAAATAATGAATCTGCATCCACAATTGTTGTATTGTGATGCTCCATAAAAAATTCCCACAGGGAAGGAGATCTGCGGGCCAGATTTGGGGTTTTTGGGTATTTTATTCGATGTGTCAGCTTGTATATCAACCGAAATTATGCTTCGAATGTTTTCCATCACCACTACCCAGCATTCACAGTACTCATTCAATATAATATTGTTCCTCCACCACTCAATCTCCCAAAGAATAGTGGGTGGAATGTAGCGCATGGTGCCATGCTGCGAGCTTCCCCATTCAAGACAGTTCGAAATATCAAAGAACAGTGGGAGCTATAAACGGAATGTGACATCCAAGGAATTCCAAATTTTTGTAACCTCAGGGCAGGTAATGAACATATGTTGGTTGTCCTCTTCCGTATTTCTACATAAGACACAAAAACCAGGTTCAAACCAATTCCTTTTTTGTATATTTTCCCAAGTCAGGTGTTTGTTCCTCCAAACTAACCAAAGAAAGAGAGTGTTTTTGGTAGGAATATCAGGGCTCCAGAATTTAGTAAACCAGCAAACCACAGTCTGGTTGGTTCCTAAATAACAAAGTTGATTGTATGTGTCAACGACCTGAATATTCTTAGCCTTCATCTTGCCGCACCAAATGATGGTGTCTCTGTGGATGCTAGTTTGCTGGAATTGTGAACATATAGAATCCCAATTTGAAGCAGCATGTCCCTGTAGACCCAAAGCCACGGAGCGCTTCCAGGTGGGGTAGTTTTGGTGCCAAGTTGAAATGACTTGTTACCAAAAGAAAATGCCCAAAACATTTAGACAGGAAACAAGAGGGTCCGGGAGAGCATCGATGTCCTCTGGTCCCCATATGCAATCCCACCCTATGGCGATGTGATGACCCGTGCCCAGTCTCCATGAAATTAGAGGGACAATTAGGTGATATATTTTCATGAAATTGCGCCACACCATCGAACCAAAGTTGCATCCAATGTGCCCCCTATGCAACTAGACCTTGTAGTCTATGTCTTTCAGATATTTATGTTTGATAATTTGACTCCAGATGCCATCATCGAAGATTCCGCGCCATAAATATTTTAGCAAGAGGGCATGTCCAAGTCTTTTTAAGTGCAAAACACCCCAACCACCCTACTTCTTCAGCAAGGAGATATGGTCAAGTTTAGTAAGGTGGAATTTATGCCATTCTCACATCCCAAACCCGATAAAGTGTGCAATAATTTGGTTCAGCTTCTTGATAATGGATATTGGCAGATGGAATAAGTGTGCCTAGTACACACCCACCTGGGTAATCATGACCTGAGTGAGAATGAATCGACCGCCCAATGGTAGGTAGCAAAATTCCCAGCCTGATATTTTCCTATGAAATATGTTAATAAGCCATTGCCAATCTAGGATTCTATAGCTACAAGGCTTAATGTGGAAAATAAGATATTTAATTCCACCAGACATGTTCTCAGAAGCAATCCCAAATAGATTAGCAATATATTCAATAGTATCCCTATTACCATTTTCATCTATAATAGACGATTTACTTTGATTGATGATAAGTCTAGTAGCATTATCAAATTTAATGAAAATGTTGAAGAGGTGAAACCAAGCAAACCTGTTGAGCATACCCATGATGAGAACATCATCAAAGAAGAAGCTATGGGAGATCTGAATGTTTCTGCCAAAATGTAGAGGTAGGAAATGTCCATCATCAATTGCTTTTGATATATGGAGACTTAGGCCATCCAATGCCAAGATAAAGAGAAGCGAGGAAAGTGAGAAGCCCTGATGAAGTCCCCTCCCAGCCTTAAAGAATGTTGTCAGGTATCCATTAATAATAACCACATATTTCACATTTGAAATGTAGGCCATAATCCACTCCACAGCAGAAGACTGAATACCCACTTTGTGTAGGACCAGATGCAGATAACCCCAATCTAAGCAGTCGAAAGATTTTTTAAGGTCCACTTTCATAATGGCCACACTAATGTGCTGGGAGTGTATAGTGTGTAGACATTCTTGTGCATTCGCACCAGTATCTTGGATCTGTTGGTTTTTTAAAAAGTTGAATTGTTGTGGGGAGATATAACTGGAGAGAGTGTGTCACAAGTAATTGACGATGGTCTTAGAGATAATTTTGTAGACGAGATTGCAAAGAGAAATGGGGCAAAATTCTGAGAAGGTATGTGATATGGGCTTCTTAGGAATTAGGGTAATATATGTAGAGTTTAGAAGGGGGTGGACATGTCCCAATACTCAGGATTCTTCAACCAAATTACCCAGATGAGCTTGGAAGAGTTCGAATAAATGGGTGAACAATTCAACTGTCCAATCGTTAGGGCCGGGGCTCTTGTCACCATTAAAGGATTTGAGGACCTCTAGAATTTCTTCCGCAGAGACAACTTTGTATAGTTCTTGATATGCAGCATCATCAAACATGGTGGGGTAGTGTTGTATACCCCAAAGTTGATCTTCGGGACAGTCCAAAGTTCTATGACAGTATGCAGCATGAAAGAAGGAGGTGGCAGACCATCTGATGTCATTTTTTGATTTACATTTGTTACCATTCGAATCATCAATCTCCCATATGGTATTTGAGCTGCGCTTGTAGTTGGCGAATCTGTGGAAGAACTTAGTGTTACAGTCCCCTTCCCAGAGCGAGACTACATGGCTTTTTAATCACCATGTGGATTCCTTAATGAGTAGTAGTGCCTGTCTTTGTAATTATAGAGCCAAAATTCTGATTCTAGTGTCAGTTGAGAGCGAGTGCACAAATAGAAGCGACCGAATATCCTGAATTTCTTTGTTTATAGTAGCAAGCTCACTATTCATTTTCCTTTTTTTCTTGATCTCCCATTGCTTTGTCTCAAGTCGTAGTAATCTCAGTTTTTCCACAAAGTGTTCCATATGGGAAGGTAATTGATTTGCACTGCTACCCCATACATCCTTTACCAATTTAACATAGTCAGGATCTTCCAACCAAATCCGGTTGAATTTAAAGGGAAATCTACCTCGAAAATCGGCCCTACACCATTTGAGTGTAATCGGGTGGTGATCAGAAATATGACAACTGATAATGTCAGATGTGACGAGTCCCAATCTTTTAACGACCTGCTCATGGAGGAGGAAGCGGTCTAAACGATTTGCAATGTAATTTTCTCCCAAGTGGGGCAATTTATGGATGGGGTGATATCCACCAAGTTGTGATTCAAAATAATGTCTCTAATTCAGTCTGACATGTTTTCGGCCCTTCTTATTCTACTCTAGTTCTCATGTGCACCAATAGTACAATTTAGGTCGCCCACCAATATTAGAGAAGATAGGTCAAATAGCTTCAACTCGACCAATAGTTGCCAAAATTTCTCCCTATCTCGGTATGGAGCATACACATTTAGGATATGAATACGTCCCAATAGGCCCTGAATATGTCCTACAATGAGAATCCCAACAAAATAGAAGAAAGCCTGGACTTTTACTTGTATGGGATCCCAGATAATGATCAAACCACCTAAGAGTTTGAGTGTGTCAATGGCAGCCATGTGCGAGTCCAGTAGCATTTTCCGAAAATATTCAAGAACCTAAGGAGCACCGTGCATGGTTTCTTGCAACAAAATAATATAGGGATGTGCGGTAGGAAAAGGATCCTTAAGAGCCAGGAATTTTGGGGCGGCTCTAAGACCTTGCATATTTAGGGAGAGAATAAAGGTCATTTCTGTCCGAGAATGGGTTTCCATGCTCCAAGGGTCCAAGATGTGATAGAGTCAACAATAGGAACGCTAATTAGGGTGGGTGAGTTAGCAGAATTGAAGGTGGGTGGAGGACGTGGGCATCCACGGAAGTGCCGACTGTCGTGTGGCTTCTTACAGTGGAAAATGGTGCTACCCATAGATGTGGGGTTGATATGAGGGGAGGAGGGTCTAGGTGGCTTGATAATGGTAAGCAACCGAAGGTCCAACGTTTTTTTTCTGAAAGAGGAAGTCCAGGTCGCTATCCATGGATTTTGTGGGGGAGTTTAGTGGAGAATGGGGTGAAACAGGTGACAGGTCAGATGTCGGGGAAGAAAGGGTGGGGCGAGGTGGAGTTTTGGATGGGATATACATAATATGTGATGTGGAGAGAGGATCACAATGCATTGGATGTGGTGGAGAAAGTGGAGGGGTTGACAGATCATCGCAAGAGGATGGAATCTGTACAACAACCCCTTGAAGAGTGGCATCCAGTAAAGTAGGATTTGAGTCAGCAGATTATGAGGAGGGGATGGGAATGGGAGCATATTCAAATAGAAAATCAGCAGAGGGTAGATTAGATTTACACAGAGAAGTAGGCAAATAATTACTTGTATACAATGAGGAGTGAGGATTTTTCAATGGAGTCTTAGAACCCCCATGTGACAAATCATTTGAAACTGTTCGTTTGTCCTGTTGTCCGAGAGCTACCCCTAGATGAGTTGCCATAGGTTTGGGGCCCCATTGCCAAGGGTAATGGGAAAGCAGCTGTCTAGTCTGATGACAGTTTAGACACTGGAAGGGAACGCCCCAGAAGTCCAGCCTCTAAATCAGTTTAGTATTGCCCCAACTGAGTGCAATATGGTCCGGAAAACCTCCCCTGTAATTTTTTTTAATGAGGATTTAGGAAACCCTTTTATCTGGGGCCCCAAGACGTCGAGGATCCATGTAAACAAATTTCCCAATAGTGTTTCCAATGTCTGTAAAAACGCGCTTCAGCTAGAACTCAGTGGGAAGTTCGGGAAATTTAACCCAAATCAAGTTGTTCTGAGGGGTATCCTTCAACAAGTTGAAGCTAATGTACTAGGGATATAGAGCCAGGAAGTTGCGCCCTTTAACCAAAGGATCAAATGTATTTTTTGGAGGTCCTCCTGACAGAGGAAATGAAAACTATACCATCCGCTGAGAAAACAGACCACAATCAGCATATAATCTAGCAAAATATGCCATTTAGAATGCAACTAGTCTCGCATATCCGAATCCTCCATATCTACAAAGTGGCACTTCCCAACTAATGTGTGTGTCTGAAGGCTGATAACATGGCCAGAAAGCACATCTTGTCCAAAAACTAGTTGTTATAGACATATTTGGGCACATCAACCCCAACTAATATGTCGATGTATTAGGGCTCATCAACCCCTAAAAGAGTTGTTTCATACTTCCCCAAAAGTTCCATCTGAGGAACCATCTAGAAACTGACTAAATTGAACCATACTAACTGCTCCACTAGCAAAGTGTGATGCATATTGAGTGGTACACTGCTAGGGTGTGATGCATACTATTTAGGCCTTCTATAGGGTGTGATGGGCGAGGATGGACAAATGTCCGGGACAATTGTCAATTGATTGCTCATGGAATCTTCCAGAACTTTCTCCTATGTCACTTGCCTCTCTGAATTCGCCCAAAGATGAATAAGGGATCTAAGAAAATCTCCAATCACTTCTCTCATGGAACCCATTGTAACAAGTGGAATGACACTAATCAAACCCCATGGATGACTCACACCCTTACAAACATATATAAATGGATCCCTCATCCAAGATATCTAGAGGCTGGAATATTGTGAATTGCAAGGAAGTGCTGATAGTTTGAGGAGAGAGTATTGTGTTCTTGTTGGAATGATCTTGTTATTTCATGAGGTGAAGAGGGATTGAAGCTGAGAGGATGATGCTGGATCAGACAACTCCATTGTAATTCTCCTTTCTATTAATAAAGCTCTTCAAGTTTTCTTCCATATGATTGTGCAATTGTGAATGTTATCATTTGTGAATGCTATCATTTGTTCATTACATATTTGATTATGTAATGTTTATGTTGTAATAGATCACGATGCTTCGAAGGTTCTTTATTGTTGTACTTGTGCAGGTACTCTTCAAGCATGTTAAGTACAGGGAGGAGTTGCAGGATTTGTCAAAAGGGAGAGATATCAAGCAAGGGATTAAGCGGAAGTTCCAGGTTGGTTCCATTATCTTTCTCTTATCTGTTACACATAGAAGAAATCATTGAATTTCTTTAAACTGTTGTTTCTAGGGTAGCTACCAAACCTAGAGGGCTAGCATTCTTTAGGAATACTAGTTTTTCCTAGAAACAAATTGGCGTCTCCACTGGGGAGTGAACAGATGTTTGTTTGTTTTTATTTTTTGTTTTATGTTCAATTTGATAAACTATAGATAGAGTTTGAAGTCAGCCAGGTAGCCTTCGAATTGCTCTTGCTCTGCAATTGCAGAGTAGATGAATGCTGCTTCAGTCGATCTCTAATTTAGTTTATGAATTGAAAATTTGACTTGTAAGCACATATATATGCCCTTTTGGTAGCTCAATAACCTCTCAATACATTCCATTATACTTTGCTCATCATTGTTCATCAAAACCCACCTTAACTCATTGAAAAGAGCTCCACATTTGAGCCAAAACCCATTTGAGTTGCGCTCCTTGGACCATCACATTGTCTTCCACTGTGATTTAGTATTCATCGCACCTCCTGAGTGCAGTAAGTGTGATGCATCTCACTTTCTATGAAGCCTAGGTGCGATGATTGACTAAACTCTTTTTTCATCTAGAAATTGAAGGTTTTTGACCTTGTTTTCAGTTTTGTTTGGTTGTTTTTCTGCATATGAACAGTGCCTCTTTACCGAAACTTACTTGCATCACTTATATAAACCTCAATTACATTAGGATTAGTGAATGTTTTTGTGTGTTTGTTTATCATTTACAATCCTTTGTCAAAAAGTTGTTTAAATCGATTTATCACTTTGGTACAAAAAGTGTCGTAATTGTCGTTTTTTGTCGAAAAGAGAAGTGTTGTAAATTTTTCCTTCCCTTGATAATCGATTGAACTTTTCTTCATGTATTTGGTTTGATTTGTTTATATTTGAAGTGTCGAAAGCATTTTTATTCAAAATTGAATGTGTCATTTGAGTCTTCCTTTCTCTTTTGAAGAAGAAATTGTCGAAAATGTCATTTTGAGTGAAATATTTCAGATCTTTGTTGCATTTAGTTTTCCTTTTTGTCATTTTTCACATTAAGGAAAGAAAAAACAAATACATGCATTTACATCTAGAATTTTTTGATTTGTGTGAAAAAAGATGATTTAGGGGAATGCACTAGTCTGTGCTCTTTGCTTAAAAGCATCGTTATCTTCTTTCCCTAGTAGCTAAGATTTTCATTTGCTCAAATAAACAAAGATTGTTTATCATTGTAGATTACATCTTAGGAATTTCAGATCATCATCATGCGGTGAACCATTGAAAGGCAAAATCTAAACAAGATCAACTTTAAAATCAATTTCAATGAACCTAACAACGCTTTGGAACTTAACGCAACATATCTAGAGGTCTAGGCTAGTGACGTGTTTCGACGTCATTAAAACTAGTGGCTATCATTTTCATTGAAGGTTAGGTGATTCCTCCTCCTTGATACGAGAAGTGCTAACACAGAATCGCACTCCCCGTACCGTCACTTATATATTCGGAGACCACAATAGGCTTAAATCCTTTATCCATAGGAAACTGAGTCTGTCGCTTTATTGATCTCAATGCACTAAACACAACGTTCGGGAAGATTGATTACCATAAATAAGTCCTTGGTAATTTCTTTTTAATTTATCACCAAGGTGTATATTGCAGTTTTGCGATTGGTTTGGTAATCCCTTTGTCTAGATTTTCTAGAGTAGTCACTTTCGTTCCTTTTCGACTCTTTACAAGAAAAGGTCCATCTGAGCACTTGTCCTTTCAAGCTCATTAAAAATCGAAGGAGACTAGAGCCATTTTTCACTTTTTCTCTACTCTTAAAAATTGAAAAAGAAAAGTTGTGTCCAAGCGTCATTAAAATTAATTGAATTCGGAATAACATCATTTTCCCCTTAATTTTGAGTTGATCAAATAATCTGCAATTGTGGAAGAAAGTCAATCAAAACCCTGTCGTTCACGGAGGCTAGTGAGTCAACCATCTTTGACTCTGAAAGCAAAGCCAATCCGAACAAAGCGGTCTCATTTAAATGAGTCCAATTCATCTAGTTTACTTGAAACTTTTGTTTCAACATCATCAGAGACTATAGTTACTCCAATTATTTCTGGTACATCTGCCTTAAGAGAAGAAGTTCCACAGTTACAAGAGGACATTAGAACTAATCCTACTGTAACGTTAGACACTTCTGTACCTGAAACAACTCCATCTAGAGTTGATCCAGAACCCCTGTCAGTTCAAATCGAGGTTACATTTGAACTAGTAGTTGTTCAAGAACCTCCCTTTGAGACCGAAGTTCATTTACCTGAACATCTGGAAGTTGAGTTTCAGTATTCAGAAGGTGTCACCCCTCCAGTATTTGTCACTGCAGAAGCTATACCTTCTTCGGCTCCAGAAATATTTTACGGACCTGAAAATCTTCCTCTTCCACCTGGTCTGATTACTATAGAGGAGATAGTAGAGGATCCCCTATCTAGTACCCCATTTCATTTCGGAACTGGGATTCATTTGTATCCTTCCACTCCTAAGTTTGGTTCTTTTAATCCTCCTTCATCACAAGTTCCTATCGCATCGCTTGGAGAGCTTTTGGATAGACTAAACATGTTTGAGCAACCATCAACATCTAGGAATGTGTCATCTGATGCAACTATGGTGGAACCTCCTGCTGCTATTCCTACAATGTTTTCTGGTACACTTAAGTCATATTTATACGGTACACCATCTATTCCAGCTGGTTATCAATCAATATCTAGAGTCCACTCAGGGGCTGCTTCAGTGCCATGGCCTGCTCCTATTTATTCATCCGGAATCCCATCCGGTCCTTCTTATGTTGAAACTCAACAATTTGATCCTGCATGCCAGTATCAATTTGGGCAAACCAGTTTTCAAAGACCAATATATCCTTTAAACACTAGACTACTACCATATGGAGAGTAGTATGCCTTTTCACTGTTTCCTCCTGGGGGAAAACCATATGAGAGTTTCCAACAATATTTAGGTCAAACTGGAATTACATCTAGTGGTTGGATACCAATACTGCTAGAACAACCAAGGGTTGTATATCCAATGCAACTGCTCCGACTTGTACCGAATATTCCCACTACACCTGCTATTACAATTGTGTCACAAACACAATCACAGCCTGTTGTGTCTCAACCTCAACCTACTCCTTCTTCCTTGCAACCTCAAGTTTCGAGGCAGAAGACTCAAGTCTCTCAGGTTGTGATACAATAACCACTTGTCTCTCCGGTTCAACCGTAACCTCAGGTTAGTGCTTCTTTATCTGGAATGACTCAGGCACCAATGGGTATGGTCAATCCGCAACTTGGTCAATCTTCCAGTATTGGGAAACAACAAATGGTCCAACAATCGCGGCTGGCACAATACCAACAACCACAATTCTAGCAAACCCAACCTCAGTTTGGACTTGGTGTATGAGCTCAAACTGGATTTGGTCAATATCAAGCCTACCGAGGACCTGGGCAACAAGGCTTTGTAGGTTATGGACAACTGCATTTCCAAACCAGTTATCAACAACCACACTATAATAGTTATGTCCAACAACCTTATCAAGGTTACCAACAACAGATGCTTTATGCTGGTATGCAAAGACCTACTGCTCAGGAAATTCCATCTTATCGTGGGTATGCTCCACCCAACCTGAATTAGCAATTGCCTATTGTAGCAACTCTAGAATTACCAGATTTGAACTGGCTAACAAATGATCCATTTGCATACGCGCCTTGGTGGCTGACAATTCCTCATAAGCTCCCCTCTAATATTCCTAAGTTTAATGGAAATCCAGGTGAAGATCCATCAAATCACGTAATGAATTTTCATTTGTGGTGCTCATCTAACACTCTGAATGATGATTCAATTAGACTTCTCCTTTTTCAGAGAATGCTCACTGGTCCAGCAGCGAAATGGTATATTGAATTGCCTAGAGCTTCGTTTGATAACTTCACCATCCTTGCCACAACTTTTCTAACCCACTTTCAGTTACCCATCAGGTATGAAACTGGAACAGAACTCCTTACCAACTTTAAACAGACCACGTCCACTCACATATCTGATCATATTCATGAGTAGCAGCGTCATTGTTGAATGGTAAAAACGTATGTTCTTGATCAGCTTTTAGCTGAGTGGTTTATTAAGTCCTTATTGCCATCTATCACTGAGGATGTGGCGAAAGGTGGAGTTGTCACTGAAGAGAAAGTCATTTCTCGTGCCCAATATTTATATTTGATCTATACTCAGTCTGTCACGCTCTACGACAAACTTCCTGACGCTCCTAGACCAAATTTTTCCGTTCCACCTCCTCCTAAATCGAGTAGGGACTCTCATGCCGGTGACAGTGTGATCGGTGCCTCAAGCACACAAATCGTAAGAGGTCCATCTGGTCAAGCTCTTGCTGTTTCTAGTCAAAATGCAAATGAAAATTCTCTTGCCTTGGAGATTAATGTCGTGTCATCTGACGAGGGAAAATATCCAAAGCAACCAAGGGGCAAGAAGAAAGGGAAAAATAATAAGAAGAAACAGGAGAATTCTACTCCTGAAACATCGTTTGAAAACCCTACCGCGGCAAGGAAACCTCCTCGTTATCCATGTTTGATCTGTAATGAGGAGAATTTACAAGAGATTGTCCACATCATTCTAAAGTTTCGAAACTTTTGAAGGCTTCGAATACCTCAGCGGTGTTGACTGATCTGTTTCCAAACCCAGAAACTAATATGGTTGCTACTGATAATGCTTCCACATCCCAAGTGCTAATGCTATCCATCACAAACAAGCAAAATGATGCTTTGGTATCGACAAGGAGTAAAGATTATGGGAATCCATTGTCGTCGAACAACCGGGCTACTGATCAACCTAGTGCTTGGACAATGACTTCGCCAGAAGTTGTTCCATCCATCATTCCTGAATTAACCATTAAGCCACCAAAGGGAGTCATACATAAATTGACATTCAATCCTCATGCTCGAGCTACTCAGAATTATAATATAGTGGAGGATCTAGCTCAATCACCATCCGCTATGTCGACACTTGAGGTATTGCAAAATTGTCCCTCCTAGAAGCAGGCTTTGTTATTAGCAATAGGTGGGATCGATCGAATGGATTCCAATATTGTGGTTTTTAATCATACTAGATATACACCATAGTTACCGGCCCAACTCGCTTTCCTTATACAGGTAAAAGCCCTCAATAAAAATGTTCATCGAACCATCATTGACGAGGGGGCATCTACCTGTATTATATTAATGAGTTGCTGGAAAACTCTTGGTTCACCACCCTTATCACGATCACCAACAACATTAAAAGCGTTCGATGGAGGAACGTACACTCTATATGGAATTCTAAGTAGCTTGCAAGTTGAGCTGGGGAAAAAACGGTAGATATTGAAGTTGAGTTCATTGATGGACTCCTTGACTACAATATTTTACTAGGAAGGCCCTAGGTTTATGCTAGGCTGCCATCGTGTCTACATATTTTAGAAAGATTGCATTTCCCTTCCAAGGTGGAATCACAATCATTGACAAACAAACCTTTTTTGCTAACAGTTCACACGCTACTGGAAGCATTCCATTGATCCATGAAAGTTCACAATTGCTTCAAAATGTCAGAGTAGGTCTCTTAAAAGACCCTTCCTTAATGGGTACTTTTTCCCTCCCGTCTCCATCTAGTTTCGTGGAAGTGGCCATAGTGGAAATATTTCATATGATCTCTTCTCCGTCATCTAAGTTTAAGAAGAGTTCTGACTATTTTGATAGTGAGGATCGTCACGAGGAGTTGCTGCCAAGCCCCATCGAATCTTTGTAGCAAACAATTTTTTGGGCTTGTGCGGCAAATCTGAGTCTGCACTCAACAAGCGTTTGGGTAGACAGGTCTTTGGAATATGGTACCTCTTCTGATCCTTGGTCTCGTATACATTCTATAGATGAAGGAATCATCCAATCAATGATGATAGGAGACAAGCCGTGGGAAAATTATCATCATCGTTTCCACCTTCAAGATGACAAAGAAGATTATTCGAACGACCTCAATCACCCCTCAATTGTTGAGTTTTTATTAAACTCTATAGATACAGTAGATTCTGAATAAAATCTGTCCAACATTGAAGAAACTATCACTATTAATATTTCGACCAAACCTAATATTATAGAGAATATTCATGTCAGAAAATCTTGTTCTCCATCAGAACTAGATACCTATTGTGCTCTTTTTCACGAATTCAGAGATGTCTTTGCATGGTCATATGAAGAAATTCCAGGCATTGACTCAAGAATTGTTGAACATGAAAGCAAGATATATCCAGATGTCAAACCAGTATAAAAATAGCTTCGACCTGTTCATCCGAAAAAAGCCGCTACCATTAAAGCAGAGGTTGAAAAAATTTTGCTTGCTGGCTTCATTTACCCTATACCTCTCACTGTTTGGGTATCGAATATTGTTCCTGTGATGAAAAACAAGGAACAATAAGAGATTGTGTCAATTATAGGGATGTAAATCAAGCATGTCCGAAGGACAACTATCCTACACCCTTTATCAACTAGATTATTGATGAATGTGCTGGATGAGAAATCTTTTCATTCATGGATGGATTTTTGGGCTATAATCAAATAAATATTTGCCCATAGGACCAGTAAAAGACTACATTTATATGTCCGTGGGGCACATTCGCATATTGTAAATTACCTTTCAGTTTGAAGAACACAGAGGAAACATTTCAAAGGGAAATGAATTACACCTTCCATGACATCAAAAACATCGTTCAACCATATCTTGATGACAGACTGATCATCTACAACATTTGAGAGCCATATTTTAACGTTGTCGACACTACAAGATACAACTCAATTGGCACAAATGTGTGTTTTTTGTTGGTTCTGGTTGACTGCTTGGTTTTGTAGTTTCAAAGGATGGAATTCGACTCAACCCATTTAAGGTTTAGGCAATTCTTGACATGTCTCCACCTTCAAATTTGCTTCAAATTCAGAGACTCCAAGGGAAAGCTAACTTTCTGAGGAGGTTCATTCCAAGTTATGCTGAGCTAGCTAAAGGTTATACACGTCTTTTGAAGAAAGGGGTACCCTTCCACTGGGATCAGATTGCGCAAGCTTCCTTTGATGCTCTAAAAGATTCCCTGATAAAAGCATCATTAATGTATGCTCTTGACTATCGAAAAACTTCAACCTGTATCTCGCCGCTATAGATACAACCATCGCTATGATTTTAGTGCAAGAAAATGATAGAATTGAATATCCTATATATTATTTAAGTCATAATCTTAATTATAAAGAAAGAAAGTATTCTTATGTTGAAAATTTGGCTTTAGCAGTCGTTCAAGCAGTACAGAGATTTTGGCACTATATACTCCTTCACAAAACTACCATTGTGTCAGATTGCAACCCTATGATATACATTTTGTCACGTCAATTGCTGGGGGGGAAATATTCCAAATGGATAGTCATTTTGCAGGAGTTTGATCTATAGTTCATCAAATCCAAATCAAAGAAGTCTCTCGTCTTTGCACAGTTACTTTGCGACCTTCCCTCGTCCTCCAACGATTTAACATCAAAAGCATCAATCGTGGATGAGACTCTATTTTTGATATCGTTAAGTGATCCGTGGTATGGGGATATACTGGTCTATCTCCAAACTCAAACTTTTAGGCCTAACACCTCTCGCTCTGAACAACGACGTACTCGATACCAAGCCAAAGATTATCTGATCATTGGTGATACACTTTATCGTTGTGGTGTCGATACAGTTTTACAAAGGTGCCTCACGCTTGAGGAGGCTGAAAAAGTTTTGAATGATTGTCATTTAGGTGCTTGTGGGGGGCATTTATTTGGTTACGCTACTACACAAAAAATATTACGATCTGGTTACTTCTAGCCCATCATATTCAAAGATTGCATAATTGCAATCAGAAGCTACCATGCTTATCAGATTTTTTATCACAAAACTAGATTACCACCTCCACCACTGCATCCATTCGTTGTTGTTGGCCCATTCGCTAAATGGGGCATTGATTTCATGACATGTAACTCCACCTCATCTGGGGGGCATGGGTTATTATAGTCGTTGTTGACTATTTTACAAAATGGGTCGAGGCGATGCCTACATTGAACAATAGTGGTGAAATGGCTGCACTCTTTTTTTCAATCATGTAGTTTCTAGATTTGGTGTTCCACAAGCTATAGTCACAGATCATGGGTCACATTTTCGCAATCACATGATGATCGAATTAACTACCAAATTAGGACCGTCCCATGATAGTTCTACTCCATATTATCCGCAGGCTAATGGAAAAGTTGAGGCAATCAACAGAGTCCTTAAGCGCATGCTGCAGAGAATGATTGCAGTCCATAAATGGAATTGGCATTTAATCCTATACTCAGCTCTGTGGGCATATAGGACTTCAGTGAGAAATGTGACTGGATTTATGCCCTTTCAGTTGGTGTATGGTCTAGAAGTAGTCTTACCAATTCAATGCGAAATCTCATCCCTCAAGCTTGCAATCAATCTGCTTCTTGAAACTTATGAAGAAGAGGCTCGTTTCTTAGAATTATTCCATCTGGATGAAACCCGTCGTGATACCGCGTTGGCTAATGAAGAACATAAGAAACACATCAAGGCTCAATATGACCAAAATGTTAAGCCTCGTGTCTTCTTAGAAGGTGACCTGGTCTTGCTTTACGATTAGGATTCTGACAAATTAGGAGCAGGTAAATTTACCATTATGGATGGGCCCTTACATTGTTAAATGCATATTGATAAAAGTAGCCTATGAACTAGTCGATTATGATGGGATTCCACTGCTGCAGCCCCAAAATGAGTTGCATCTTAAACATTACTATGCTTGATTAATTGTAGTAAACTCATTGTACATATTCTTTTATTGCATTTTTGACTGTTTTCTTTTAGAGTTGTCATTTTGGTTAGGTAATCCACTTCACATTTGTTGCAGATGCCAGACTTTTTGGAACCATTTGTTGGGTATGCTGACAGAGCTAGTCGTAGTACGCATGACTTATCTTCTGCAGCCTGGGCAATCTTCACTCCAAGCGGAGAGTTAGTGAGTTTCAGGGGGATATGTATTGGTCAATCGACAAACAACATCGCTGAGTATAGCATGTTGATTGAACTTCTCTCTGATGCCATTTCACATGGCATACGTTGACTCATTGTCAGGCTAGATTCACAACTCGTCATTCTACAACTTACTGGCATTTATTCCGTTCGGAACCCAGCTATTTATCGCATGTTCCTAAGAGTTAGGATTTTGAAAAGATATTTTGTTTCCATTCAATATCAACACATTTCCAGAAACTTAAACACATTGACTGATTCATTAGCAAACTATGTGTTAAATAGACATTTGCAGCATTTGTAAAGAAGGCATTTCACATCAACATTTTCATTAGGATTTCATCAATTAGCCAAAATAAAGGTCCAAAAATAAAAAATAGATAGTTGTTTACAATTTACACAAAATGTTTTGTGTCCAAGACAAAATCGGTCATCTGACCAAGAAACTCAAAAATGAATGCAGAAAAACATCCTAGACTAGTGATGCTGGTGATAACATGTCACCGCCTGTGCTATCATGCATAGGAGCCTAGTCCAACAACTCAGTACACCAGTAGTATGGCACTGTAACCTCAAAGGTAACTCATCAGTCCTGACATCCTGAATGGCGAGAGTGAGGCCCTCAATCTGATCCTGCAACACTTCCAGGGTCTCTAATATGTCCAGATCTCGAAGGAAGGCCCTCCCTACAGCCTCTCTTGCTGGAGCGTCATCTACCTCCCATGGAACGTGCCACTGGTTGCATTGGTCCAATGAGTTTGTTTAGTCTTGGTAACATCCAAAACACAAAAACATTATAAAACTGAAAAAGCAAAGATGTGGTCGAATCATTTTACCTATAGCACTCCATTGCTTACCAACTAGTAATGCCAAATCTGGATCGCCTCGAAAATCTATCCCGACATATGGATACTCCGCAAACACCATCTCCTAGTGGTTGAACCACTCGAAAAAGGCATCTGAGAAGGAGATCTGTGACTTGCTAGCACGTCTAGCCATAAGATTTGCCCCTCTGCATCCACAGTTCCCTTAGTGTTGTCAATCCCAGTGAAATGTTTTGAGGTTGCATCAGTGGAATTATTTCCAAAGCAAAAGCAGTCAATATGGATCCATAACCAAAGTTCTTGGTTCTTCCATTCTTTACTTTGGACATTTGTTCTTTTATAACAGGAAGTATCGCCTCACACCAATTGAACACCTTTGGTTCCAGGCATTCCAAGGCATACTGCATGTAAGATATGTTCGTTAAATGTAAGGTCGCGCTACCAGCCAATCTAGTAAAGGTAAATAGAATGGTCCTCAAAGGTCGATCAGTAACATCCCGGATATTTATCTTACCATCTCTAATGGGTTGAGATCCATCCTTTCAGAACTAATGAATGTAATCTTTCACAGATTCGCCCCCACGAGCAAATCCTGATAGTGAAAGACGGGCACCATGCCTTGAAAAACCTGTCAGAAAATAAATATCCTCGACCATAAAAGGAATATATTTACCTTTGATCTGGAATACCTGGTCAATAGGATCCCAAGCATTGAGAAGATACTGCAACAAATTGATTTGTTGCCTCATGCCAGATATGCAGAAAAACTTCAGTAAGCCACAGTTTCTTAATGCATCCACTATGCCCCGGTCATGTAAAGCAATCATATCCTCCTCTTCATGTTCTCGTTCATGCCATGTGACAACCATCTTGATCCAACAAATATCTGAAATGCAAACAATAGATGAGTTAGGATCCAATTTTGAGCAAAAACAGGTAAAAATTTGTTGAAAAAATACTATATAAAGTTGCCTTTCTGCGCCCATTGCACCCTGCCTTTGAGCAAGGTGATATGCATATTGACTGGCCTATTGGCAGCTCAGTATGCATCGCACCTTTCAATACTAGCTAGGTGCGATGATTTAGGAATGAAATCTTTAAACCCCAGGGGCCCAGAGAAGTGAAAAAACTTGCTCAGAATCAAGAAAAGATGGAATGAAAGTGAAGAGCTCAAGATAGCTCCTACTTGGTCCCGACGGTGCGGAGAATGGTCCACAAGATCTCCCGAAATCAACTGGTGAAATTTGAGGGGGAAAACCACTTCAGAGCTCCAAATCCCAAATTTGAAATGAAAGGATGAAAATGAAATGTTGAAACTACTTTTTATGTTTACTATTCATGTACTTCAAAGTGAAATGTTAGTTTTAGTTCATTTTTCATCCATATATATGTATTTCTAATCAATTTGATGGAGTTTTGAGCAAGTTGAACGACTAATGAAAGAATCTAATGTGCTAAACAGTGAATTGAACATCTTTGACCACCAAGCAAACTTTTTGTCTTATTTTCGAGTTTTGATTCAAAAATTAAAAGAAAACTACAGAGTCCTCTTTAAACCATTTTCAGACTTGTTAAATATGAAAATATTGTTGAGCGCTTATCTTTTCCAGCTTGTTAAAGTATTGGAAATGCCATCCCTCCTGTATTATTTTATCCTTTTTCGGACTTGAGGGATTACTTTACAAAAAATAACTTATGGAGTTTCTTTTCATCCCTTTTCAAACTCTCTAAACATGAAAAGGACCGAGTTATCCTTGTCATTGAACTCGTTAAAACATTAAATAGCGATAGGTTTGCCCGAAGGGCGAATTATAGAACAAGCATATGTTATCCTCTTCACGCTTGACAAAAATAAAGAGGTACTGGTCAACAATGACTGGGGAAAAAGGGAAAAAACTTGAAGAGTTTATGCCAACAAGTCGCTCTTGAACATGACACTTTCACTTCATCTCCATTATTGAGTTGGGTTGGGTTATTCCGTTCACCGGTCATCACACCATTGGTCTTTCATACCATCCATTTTTTGGGGTTAACGCTACCAATTCATCTCAGTGTCACCGACATGTTCAAGAGAAGTCATTCAGTTGAGAAATCACCATCCAGTTAATGTCTCATACATTGCAATACCTCCTACCTTCATTTTTTCATGACCACCATTCCTGAACCTTGTGTCGTCAGTTCGTTTTCACTTCCAGAAATCATTTTCTTCGTTTCTTGTCGTAGATGTGGGATACATCAAGGCCCTTGTACGACGAGTCACTTCTTGTCGACATTAGCTCATTATCCAAGAATTTGATTTAGAAACAACCCTTTTAGTGCTTTGAAGCTTGCATACATCAATGGCAAGTTTCTCACTTTTGGTGACAGGTTGACATCAATGGCCTTCGACCGAAAGATTTTGTGTGGTGTTTGACATCGGTTCATATATTCACACCACGTGAATTGTATTGTAGTACCTTGAGGATCATTATCATTATCGTTGATCCCTCTCATGTCTCTTAAAAGCTCACATCATTGGCTGGTAATCAGGCGATGTCTTTCCATTTGTGACTTCAGAACATCTCTTCACATGGATTGACTTGTACATCGAGCAAAGATTGAACGAGTTTGAAGACCCCATATATAGTTTCATCCATCTGGGCTGTGATATATTCAGGGATATAAAAACATCAAATGTACAAAGGCTCTACACAGATGATCATCCTAACCATGGATTGCGACTCTATATCTATAGAATCACAAGTCTGTATTTGCAGACGACTATCTGATCTATGTACATGAAATGAAATTTATAAAGCTCAGCATGGGAATGCCTCCCTCAGCTAGATCATGAAATTATATTATGATGATGTATTATATTGTAACTTATGCAAGTCACCTTCCAATTTGAAACTTCGGATCCTCATGATAAAGCATTTCACCCGACATGAATATTTATGACCTCATACTTTAGGGGGCAACTATTATAGACATATTTGGGCACATAAAATCCAACTTATATGTCAATTTATTAAGGCTCATCAACCCCTAAAAGAGTTGTTTCATACCCTAAAGGAACATAGTCATCTAATTACATCATTCCCCAAAAGTTCCATTTTAGAAACCATCCAGAAACTACCTAAATTGAACCATACTGACCGCTCCACTGGCAAAGTGTGATGCATATTGAGTGGTACACTACTAGGGTGCGATGCATATTGTTTAGGCTTCCTATAGGGTGCAATGGGCAAGGATGGACAAATGTCCGAGACATTTGTCAGTTGATTGCTCATGGAATCTTCTAGAACTTTCTCCTATGCCACTTGCCTCTCTGAATTTGCCCAAATATGAATAAGGGATCTAAGAAAATCTCCAATCCTTTCTCTTATGGAACCAATTGTAACAAGTGGAATGACACTAATCAAACCCCATGGATGTCTCACACCCTTTCAAACATCTATAAATGGATCCCTCATCCAAGAGATCTAGAGGGTGGAATATTGTGAATTGCAAGGAAGTGCTAATAGTTTGAGGAGAGAGTATTGTGTTCTAGTTGGAATGATCTTGCTATTTCATGAGGTGAAGAGGGATTGAAGCTGGGAGGATGATGCTGGATCAGACAATTGGGTTGTAATTCTCCTTTCTATTAATAAAGCTCTTCAAGTTTTCTTCCGTATGCTTGTGCAATTGTGAATGTTATAATTTGTGAATGCTATCATTTGTTCATTATATATCTGATTCTGTAATGTTTATGTTGTAATAGATCACTATGCTTTGACAGTTCTTTGTTGTTGTACTTGTACATGTACTCTCCAAGCATATTAAGTACGGGGAGGAGTTGTAGGATCTGTCAAAGGGGAGAGAGATCAAGCAAGGGATTAAGCAGAAGTTCCAAGTTGGTTCCATTATCTTTCTCTTATCTGTTACACATAGAAGAAATCATTGAATTGCTTTAAACTGTTGTTTCTAGGGTAGCTGCAAAACCTAGAGGGCTAGCATTATTTAGGAATACTAGTTTTTCCCAGAAACACCAGTGCAGGAGGGGGTTCTATAATTTTAATGGTTCGGGTGGGGTGGTAGGATGGACGTTCATGTATCGAATGCTTGTGGCCATGCAATGGGGATGGTGCATGTTGGCCATCTGGTAGAGAGAGCGGTGGTGGAATAGGATGCCCCGTGGCTAGTTGAGGCCCCCCTGCTCAAAAGTGTTTGGCATCCATCATGGCTTTGATGAAAGTATTGTGCGTCAAGGTGTCAGAATCCAGGGGATCCATCACCACGTGATGTGAGTGTATGCAGCAAGAAGACCGGGAGGGAATAAATGGCAGGTAGTGATAGAGGGAATCAAAAGGTAGGCGTGTGATGAATGTTCAGTAGTTAGGGAATGTCTCGAGATCGTCAGTAGTCAGGGCCACAATAAAATTAACCTTGGGAGAGAAATCCACATAAGGTGAAGCTAGATATGGGTGCCGATTGAAATAAATACCTAATGTGGAAGGTACTTAGAAATGGGTGATAGATTAATGATAGAAATGGATACGGGTACAGTGGGGGTATCCTAATCAGAATGAATTGATCGCCTGTCAAAAATAGAATGTGGTGAGGCCTGTCACAACAGCGTTTCATGGCAACATTGAGAAATTTGAAACACGCCGGAATGTGTTTGATTGGGGCTTGAGAAATACTGGAAAAATCAGAAGCAACTCAGAGCCAAGGCAAGATCCATGGAGATTGTTAGTATCCCTCACAATAACAGCAATAACAACATCCAAGGGAAGTCCACCATTTGTAACAAAGGCGGAAACCAAAAGAGATACATGGTCGAGAGATAATGAAGGAATTGAATCATCTATGACATATGTTGTTATAGCTATGTGTATGAAAACAATCAACCCCTTCCAAGTTAGACTGAGCCCAAGATAGGCAGAGAAAGTTAGTTGTCAATTTTTTTTTTCAAACCAGAATATTCACCTACAATACTATATATTGTAAAAATATTAAATCTTTAAAAATACATTTATATTTATTAATATATATTAGACAAAACATTAAGCATTATACTTTAATACTTACCAAAAGAGTAGATTCCACTATGAATAGATTAAGTTACAAATTCTTTTTTTCATTGATATATCTATTTATGTTTATTTATCTCCAACATTGAGTTTCATGTTTCTTTTAATCTTTCTTCACATTTTCCTCATCTTGCGTACTTTTACCATTCTGGGTAAACTATCAGAAAAACATGAAATGGCCTCTCATCTGATCCCTACCTTACCATCGACTAATGTAAACCTTTAAGATAAAAAAGTCTCTTTTCAACGCATCATCTGATCCCACCTTACCATCGACTAATGCATCAACTAATTGTCATCCGCCCTAGAGTAATACTCCTCTCTGGTGTAAATGCCAAGATCTCTAGCCATAAAATCAATCTAGTAACATAAATTTCGACGACAGTGTATAGAAGGAAATCTGATGTAGGTGTAGCCCATTACAGTTGTTTTACGTTTGAAAGGCTTGCCCATTATAAATGCATTCCATGTCATCACATTTTGTTTTTCAATTTTGTATGCATTCCATGTGATCAAATTTTGTTTTTCAATTTTGTCCAATACTTTAAATGCATTTTTAATATTTTCACATAAACATACATATCGTAAATAGAAAAATTGCCAAAAAGAAAAATATACCTAAAAACAAAATTGTTAAGTATTTGTATATTTGCAATTTGTTAGAAACACTACCTTTCATACCATTCTCGTGACATAAGATCGGATTCTGTATTAGAAATAAAAGTGAAAAGGTTTACAGTTACCAAAAAGAGCAGCTGACAGATTTTTCAAATCATCAATAGGCGATTCAACTCTATAGCAGACAGTTGAATCTTTCCTGACAGCTCATATCCCAAACCTCAAGGCAGCAGTGAAGTTGGCATGCCACAGCTTCAGGATAACATGTATGCAGGTGCATGCATTTCACTGTCAAATCAACTAATAATAAGTTTTTTGTTTTTTTTTTCACGCGGGGAAAAGATAAAGTCTCTGCTGAAAAATTACATTTACATACATATTACAGTTTATACAGTCACATCACAGCCAAATCACAGTTTATACAGCCAAATCACAGTCATCAAATTATACGGAATAAAACAACATCCGCCATAGGAATCGATGATGGCCGGGTGCGTGAAAACGACTTCCCCGACCACTAGACCATACACTTCATGTGCAACTAATCGTAAGGGTTAAACTGAGTGCCAATTGGGCACCCGATTTGAATTACAATTGGTGCCGAAGTTAAAATTTCTTGAGCCCAATTTCGCAGAATTTGATTACTGTGTGTGGTTTAGATCAATTTAATTGTAAATTTGGATTACTTAAATTAATTTACAAATTATGGCTTAGATTACTTTTATTGTAAATTTGGATGATCTATATTAATTAGTGTTATAGTTTTTTTAAGAAAAAAAATGTTTACTTAAATTTATTTGAGTGATTGAGATTACTTAATTAGATTTATTTTGTGTAATTAAAAAAATGATTGTTATTTTTTATCCAGATTTAATTCTCACAAATATTAGATTGAATTTATGACTTTAATTTTATTTGTTATATTACATTAAATCTATAATTATTATTTAATTCTCACAAATAGTAGGTTGAATTTATGACTTTAATTTTATTTGTTATATTACATTAAATTTTAATAATATTTATTTTATTGTTATATTACATTAATCTTTATACTATATTTTTAAATAATTTAGTTCAAATTCTAACTAATTAGGAATATGATTTTTAATAAAACTATATTTTATTGGGAGTGTTTTTAGGATATTTTCCAGCAGAATTTGCCTAAAATCTGGTAGAAAATTATTTGAATTACAGATTTAAATTATAAACTTTACACAACCTAATAACTCTAAACTTTTTCCAAACAGCTAAATCCTGATATGTAATTAAAAAAAACATCTAAATAATAAAAATTCAAGATTTAAACAAACTTTTTGGCAAAAATACAATATTTCATTACATAATCAGCCCCACAAGAAATTCCCTGAGAGCGAACATGTCATAACTCGAAACTCCCAGGGGGCAGAAGTATCCTAACTTGAGAATCAAATTTGGATAGGGGAGATGACATCAATTAATCCCCACCTCTCTCAAACTACATATGCTTGAGATGTCACTGTAGCATTTGTTTTATTTATTGATATAGGTGCATGGTATTGTGAAGAATACTCCGTACAAAATATATAGAATTACAGATGACGGACAAACGGTTTATACAGATGCGGCAGTGGCAGAACTGTTATGTCGACATCATCCGTCCCATGTATCCGAAGCTGCATACATAAATTTTACAAATAACCACAAATCAAATTCAATTCAGGGGTAAATGAAATTTATAAATCAAATTCAACTTGGGATAAATGAAATGTCTAAAACCGAAACGAGCTTCTTCCAAGGGGGTCGCACTCCCTTTCTGAAACGAATAGGGAATGAATAAAATAAATATCATGAAATTCTTAGTTACAGTGTATAACGTTACCTGTGCGGGAGAGTGCCCAATCGGCGGTGTCCTGCACGACGTTCCAGAAGAAGTAGCCCAACAGCCCTTCCTGTTTCGCAAACACCGCCTTCCTGGCTACCGACTGGTCATTATCGTAGCCAATCCAGTCGAGTCCCGCGTAACAGTAAGCCGAGACGGTGGTGTTATCAAACACCTCCGTGGCTGCATTCTGTGCAATGAAGTCCCGAATATCGGAGTATGTAACGGAGCCATCTTTTATACCTGTGCCACTAGCTGCGGCTCCTATTCCCACCTCCCCGGCGCTTTGGAGTTTCCACGAGTAGCCGTAGAGGGGCATTCCCATGACCACTTTGCTGGAAGGCAGGCCAGTGTCCAGCCATGATTGGACTCCAAAGCTGGTGCTGATATTAGAATCGGGGTCGTAGAGGGCCGCGGGTGCTCCAGTCTGCTTCGGCTCCCATGAACCATGGAAATCGTAGGCCATTATGTTAAGCCAGTCAAGTTTGTCCATTTCCGACGGATATTCTCTAACGATGTCCGACACGAAGAAGCTGTGAGAGAAATAGACCGCCGCTGTGAGGAGCAGGGGGTCGTTGCCCGTGGCGGTAGCCTCTGCTTGTACGGCAGATCTCCACTCAGACAATAGTTGCCCCAAGTTGTTCATTTCCGTCGTATCCTGCGGATACTCCCAATCGAGGTCGAGGCCGTGGAAGGAATAGTTTCTGGCGAGAGCTATGGACGAATCTATGAACGCTTTTCTTGATGACGCGTCGGCCGCCATTTTGGCGAACTTGGTGTGGATGGTGTCATCTCCTCCTCCTCCGATGGAAAGCAGTGTCTTCACCGACGGATTGTTGGTCTGCACTTGGGCTGTGAATATTTGGATGCTCTGCTGATTCTCCACACTCACACCCACCTGGAACGTCTGGTTGTCAACATCTACGAAGGCGTAGTAGAGATGAGTATAGAGGGACGCGTTGATTTGTGAGGGAGGGAAGTAGGAGTAGCTGTAGGCAGGCCAGTACCCGCCTTTTGAAGCCGAGGCCATGTGCGGTGAAATGACGCAGAGGAAAGTAAAGGCAACTCCAGTTATGTTAAGCAGACGATGCAATGCAGCCATGATTTGAATTGAAATTGATATAGGCAAATGAGCAATTGGTACAAGATCTGAGGCAGGTTACTAGTAAATATATATAGAATTGAGTTACTTTATGAAGTGGCACTTTCCTCGCCAAAGTCATCAAAGGGCGGCGGCGGGTTTTCTTGAATCTTTTATTGAAAATAAAAGAGGTCACTACCTGGAAGATGGGACTGCCGTGTGGATAACATTCGAGGGAGACAGTCACGGTTCGAGAAGGCATGGACCAGGTTTCCAGTCAATCATGACTACCAACCAATAGAATTAATATTGAAGTGTATATGACTTTATAACTAGCACAAGTCGAGAAGGCATGGACAAGGTTTTCAGTCGATCATAAGTATATATATGATTTTATAACACATATAATTATATTGATAAATGTGGTTAATAGAGATAGGTAGAAAAGTGTATATGAATCATATCAATAATCACAATAGTAAATGTGGTTAATATATTTAAATAGATGTATACAATTTGAATAGGTTTTCTTAAAAAATCACATGTTCAAAACTAAAAAGGTAGAGTATGTATACCTTTCTAGACTTATAAAATATGTCTTATACACCGTTGCCTAATCATGATAATATATGCTTATACTTATTATATTAATATAATAATATATTATTATAATATTATATATATCATTGGAATATATTGATAATATTAAGTATATATATACACTTTGAAGGTATTAATCAACCCAAAAGATTAATGCAACCAAGTGATTAATCAACCCAACGGATGAATATTAATAACCAATATTAATAAACTTGGGTTTATGGTTTATAAACCCATTGTATTAGTATGGTTTATAAACCCATGGGATTAGTATTATACCGCTTATAAACCCATGGTATTAGTATTATAAATAATTCTGATTACTATTATAAACCCAAGAGATGAAGGTATTAATCAACCCAAGGGATTAATAAACCTAACCAAGTGATTAATCAATCTAAGGATTATAAAACCAAGTGATTAGTCAACCCAAGGGATGAATATTATAAACCCAAGAGATTAATAAACTTGGGTTTAGGGTTTACAAACCCATGGTATTAATATTATAAATCATTACGATTACTATTATAAACCCAAGAAATCAATAAACCCAAAACCCAAAACCCAAAACCCAAGAGATTATGAATATTATAAACCCCAATGGGGTTTATTTATATTATAAACCTAAATGATTAATCAATCCAAGAGATTAATGTTATAAGGATTAATAAACCTAATGGATAAATATTATAAATGCTTATAAATCCAATGAATTAATATTAAATCTTTGGATTAATATTATAAGCCCTAATATATTATTATACATATTAGGGATTAATATTATAAACCCAACTGATATATAAAAAGAAGGGATTATTGATATTATAAACTCAAGGGAATAATATTAAACCCCTATACATATTACAGATTAATATTATAAACCTAACAAATAAATAAACAAAAGAGATTATTGATACTATAAACCCAAAGAAACAATATTAAACCTTTGAATTTATATTACAAATGCAAGGAACTATAAACTTTAGGATTAATATTATAAACATAAGGGAGTACTATAATTATTATTACAATTATAATAATAATTAATAATGAGATCCTTAATTTTATTAATATAAGTTCCATTAAATAACTTTCATCAATTTGTAATCCAATTATTTTCATTATTTCCAATATTCATAGCGTTAATTTAGTATTTATTAAACTAATTATTTTTTATAATTTCAATTTCACACGTTAATTTAATTTTATTTAAGTGGTTACTAAAAAAGTTTTACCTAAATAATCTAATATTTTAACAAATAAACTTTAATAATATTAATAAACTTTAATAAATTAAAAAACTTTAATAATATTATATGAATTTTGTTAAATTAATTTAATAATATTATTAATTATATTTTCATGTTAGTTTATTGGGTTCTTATGTCATTATTATTATTATTAATTATTTTATTAATATTATTAAGGTCAAATTGGTAGTTTGGGTTTTTTGCTGACGGCTGTCTATGATTTTATTTCTGTTTTATTATGATTAGTATTTATTTATTCATACTCCTCACTGCTTTATGTCGTGTCAAGCATCATCTTGATGATAGATTTACTTTGGGATTCAAAACGTTGATAAACTATGACAACTACCATGGATAATCTAAATTCTTCTTCTACGAAAGAATACCACAAAAATCTAAATTTTAACCTTATTATTATAAACCGAAAACCCAATATTATAAACCAAAACAAAACATAAACCCTAAACCCAATATCATAAACTATAATATTAAACCCAAATTTATTAAATGTCGCAATGTGACATTGAATAAATTGCAATGTAATGTAACATTGTGACAATGATTGTCACATTACAATGTTGGATAGATTTTCATTCCATTCCAACATCACAATATTACACTCAAATATAAATCCAAATATTATAGACCCTAATGTTATAAAACCCACCTTTATAAACCCTAAGATTAATATTATAATCCCTATGAATAATATTATACACCTTACGATAAATATTATAAACTAAAATTAATATGATAAACCCTTGCATTAATATTTTAAACTCTAAAATTATAAAACCCAATACTAAACCTAATGGATTAATATTATAGATCAAAGGGATTAATAAATCCAAGGGATTAACACTATAAACCCAAGCGATTAATGTTAAAACCCAAACGATTAATATTATAAACCAGTGTCATTAATATTATAAACCGAAGGTATCAATAAATCCAAGGGATGAATATTATAAACCCAAGGGTTCCAGTTAATCATGACTACGAATAGAATCAATAATAAAGAACATATATGACTATAATAATCAAGAAAGGTCAAAAACATGAAAGTGTCTCATAAATAAATGTCTATGATATCTATTGATAATAAACATCAAAATACTCACATCATTATACATTTCAAATTTAAATTTAAAAAATCTTAAAAATTAAACTAAATTATAGTTTTATTTAAATATTAATAATTATTTATCGATGATAAAAATAATTAATATAATTAAATATATACATTTTCTAAATATATAACAAGAATTTTATATATAGAATTCATTCACACTTAAGATGGAGATGTTGATATGTAAATAGGCTTTGTTACAATATCATTGACCAATACCATGGCTTGTTAATACCACTTGGTAAAAAAAACCAAAACTCAATAATCACTTCAGAAATAAATCTCATCTTTTGATTTGCGCATGCTACTAAAAATATTTTAGAATATTGTATCGAGGTTAAATCCCTACCATCCACCTAATAATAATTGATATTTTTTTTCTTACACAAGAAAAAAAACCATAACTTTCATTCTTTTGAAAAATTATACAAAATTACAAATTCTAGATGCACCCCTAGTGCATTCATTTTTGAACCTGTGTCTATCAAGAACATTGATTAGATAATCCATGAGTTGTTCATAATTTATTTTGTTCATAAAACATTGAGTATTGGGTGAGGAACACCCTTTTTTTCTGAAGAAAAAACAAAACTATCTTAAGATAGGTCATTACGAGAGAAGTGTTCAACGAAATGAAAACGAAAATTAAAACCTTTCATTTTGTTCATCCTTCTCTATGAATGGGGTGTGATAGCTAATTAAATTGAAATTGTGGAAGTCTTATTTCAAAATAGACATGCAAATCATTATAATTACTTGATTTCTATAGAATTTAATTTTAGTTGATTTGTACAAAATTTAATTTTGATCAAGTTTTGGGTTGAGGCTAAGTTTGCTAAAAGGGGATTAATCATTATGGTAATAGAGGGATTTTTTTTTTTTTTTTTATGTCTACTTTCAAAATTACATGCAATGAGGTCTTGATTTGAGAGTTTAGGGAATCCTTGCTTAAAACTACTAAATTTAAGAGCTTATGGATGTGAAGGATGAGGATAGACCCTCCCATTTTTAAGATTTGTACTTAGTAGCCTTCAATGCCCTTAGCTTTCCCTTTGTGAGATGCTTAAACTCGAACACAATATCTTCTACATAGGAAACTCCTCCTTTACAAAAAAATATTTGGTTGTTGTCCATGACATCAAGGGATTTGTAAATATTTTTAAGGTAGGAATAATAATTCCTCATTGCCTCTAAAGTTTCTTAGGATCCAAATTAGATAGGTGCAAAATCTTCTCTTCCTTCATATTTATATAACACCTATTTCTTTTTTTTTCCTTTTTTTTTTGCAATTAAGTAGAGGTTATATTACTTGAACAACAAAAACCATACATCATATTTTATGCCTATGGGTCTTCCATTTGGGAAACTAGGCGAGTAGCATAACAATAGATATTTTGTCTACATAAACTTTTTAAATTAGATAAGAAAACCGAAAAGGTAGTGTAGCCTAAAATAGTTTAACAATGCGCAAAATCAAACCAGAGCTAATAGTGCCTTTGATCGCAGCAAGGCTACTATATCATATATAGTCAAAAAGAAGAGTAAGAAAATCCATTCAATGGAGAATATACGTGGATGGTGTTAGGTATATTACACTACTCATCAAAGGTGGATAACTCAGGGTGTGTTAACTTCTTAGCTAGGATTGAAACTCTTTTAATTAGTTTCTTTATGTGTCATTTCATTTCATCAATGCATAAGAGGATTTCTTGTTGGGTTTGTGAGCGTTCTACTAGAAATTTTCCCATTATGGTTTTCAGTTACCAATAAATGTCTATAGTCTACAAGTATCTTGTTTTTTTAAACCAAGTGTTCCCAATATTTCACATGCATGCACCAACATCTTCTCTACATCAACATTGGTGATGAAACATCGTTTAGTTCTGACCTCTCACTTCACTTATTCAATTATCCTTTGAATATGAGGAGGGGTAGAACACACATAAATGATAACATACCTTTCCATTGAATCTTGGGCTCGTGAGTTGGAGGGACTAAATTGATTCCTTCTTCCCCTATGACTTCTTGAATCACATGGACAAAACATAGTTCCCAAAGGACCGATTGGTAGCATTAAAAATGAGAAGTGAGAAAAGCTTAAGGAGAGAGCACTAAAATAAGGTTTACACAAGGATTTAAGGAGAGAAGCAAGGAGTCGATAATTGAAGGAGAAGGATGAAACCAGAATGCTCTCACCTAGAAAATACAAGAGGATACTCAAAGAAGACCTATAGAGAAATATCCAAAGGAAATAGTGAGCCAAACATAGTAAGTTGATTGGAAGTTCGAAACAAGGCATGAAGGAATAAAATTTTCCTAGAAAAATCCCAACAAATAGACAACATATAAAGAGAGGTAGAAGAAAGAAAATGAGAACGAATATAAGTAAAAGAAGAGAACCACCAAGTAATAGATTGTAAGGTTAACCAGAACTTGAAAGAATATCTTTAGGCTCTAGATATATCACCCAATTCACAAGGCTATGTTAACCACTCAAAGAATTTCTTTTGTTGCATAGGAGAAGGAAATTGATTTTTTTCTCTTTCTTGTAGTCCCATTTCTTTGTTGTTTATAGTATCAAAATGAAGATATGCTTTCTTAGGTGTGTCTTCAACCAAGAAATTAAACTAGCAAGGAACAAAATGAAATTCTAGATAACATAGAATATTTATATCCCTAACAAGCAACCAAGGCATATGCAAAAGTCCCTGATTGACCAAAAAATGGGGGGATTTCTGTTTCTCCAAACATTTGTGTGACTTTGCAGTAGAGCTTATATCTTCGCTATGAAGCCAGTGCTGACAAACACCCTAGTTGCAGAATAATGGTTATTAGATGAGCTAGCCACCATATCAAACCATAGAGACGTTTCCATAATCCCAAGGAAATATTCCGCGTGAACATGGAAAGGGTTTGAATGCCTATACCAAGTGGCTGAGGGCATAGAATGTCATTATCCTAGCCCACAAAATCCCATTTAAAAAACACTATCATCCATGATTGTGACTCATTGTGGAGAACACTTATTTTTCTTTTAATTAAGGTTTTGTAGTTATTTATCTTGTCATGTTTTGAGGGCTTGTTACAAGCATTTCTAATGGATTTTCTAGAAATATTAAAGGGTTAATTAATCTATTTTTCTTGTCACACATCACTTTGATAGAGTTCATAATGAAATTATGATAAAGGCATTCAAAATTGTTCTTATTTGATAGAAAAATTAATTCATTATTTAAATCTTTAAAAAAAATATTAATATTGTCTTTGATGAAGATTATGTGCTTTTCGTTATCATAACTCTTTTCAATGAGGCTTTTGTACATGAAAAAGTTTAGAGTTAAGATTAAAGGTCTATGATGGAATTCAAGCTCATGGACATTTAGGATGTCAAGATTTACTATTTCATTGTATACAAGTATATTAGATATCACAAACTCTATGACACCATTGCAAAACCTATGAATACAAGTCATTTGGTTGGATTTCAACCACTTTGTTAAACCATTGCAAATTATTACAACTACATATCTTAATGAGCTTAATATAAATAAATTTTCAAGCAAGTCTTCCAAGTTTGTTATATATATGCTAGATAAAACAAGGTATTCATCCAATCATAGAGAATAAGGGTTAAATCATTGTTTAAAAAATCACCAATTAGTTACTATTTAACATTAAGGTCGTTTAGCAAGATATTACTATCTTTCTTTCTAATAATATAAATATCATGCCCTAAAGACAATTTTTATCTATATTGTTTTTTAAATGTTATATAAATCTTCTTAGTATTAAAATCTAACAGTACACTAAAAATACTAATCCAAAAAAATATTTATGAAAAACCTTAATGTGAAAGAAAATATTATTTTTTACGTAACAAGTTCTGCCTTTAATATCTTTGTGATGAAATCTCTATTAGTGGTTGCCAAAAAAACTATACGTCCATTTCTCTTATATTATTACCAGTTATCCCCTTTTATATATAGAATTTTATTATAATCTTTTCAAAATAATTGCACAAGCCGTATGAAAAATACTATACTTCCTATTTCAATATTTACACAAATTTTTTTTTTTTCAAATTTAAATAATTATATTGAAAATTATATAATTTGGTTCCGTAATATCTGTAATTGAAATAATATTTATAATTTGTTCGATTAATATATAAATTAAATATTAATTATATGTATACTCATATGAAATTAATTAATATATATAATTTTAGTCAAAATAAATAATAATAAAAAATAATAAAATTAAAATTATTTTGAATTATTTTATTTCATATCACATGTTCAAAATCAGAGGGGTAAGGGTAGACTATGTATGTCTTCTTAAATTTAGTAGTCAAATAACTGTGTGGAGGTGAGTCTCCTGTTCCACAAACAAGAGGCCTTATAAACCAATTTGGTGTCTCTTAGTAGTCAAATAACTATGCAAAAATAAATCCCTTGTTCCACAAACAAAAAATCTTATACACCAATTTAATGTTTCACTTGACCAAACTTTAAAATTAAATAATAATAATATCGCTACCTGGTTTATAAATCATTATCTATAAATAATTATTCTAATTTTATTAATATATGTGTTATTAATCCGTATCAAAACTAATACATATTACATTCAAACTTGTTTAACCAAAACTATACTACATGCCATAACTTATTACATATTACTTGCCGTGTTGGACATTCTTACTTTTCACATATTGCACATTCTTGAAAGTGACGTTGACATATGTATTGATGGCAAGAAGGCACGTTATGTTAGGCGTGCCACCAGCAAACGTGACCCAATTCACGCGTTCTCGAGTCTTTTCTTTTCTTTGGCATGTGGCTACATCCACATTCACTAATTTTGGCCTTCAACATCACTAACTCTCGGTGAAGTTTATGACATCGACCCGCGAAACAGATTTACCTGGAATTATCTACCACTTGCATTATTTCATGATTCTCATATTTTTAATTTTAAACTATAAGAAGTCATTATTTCATTGTTATCTTTTATCGTATTGGTAATTATTCATATATTGGCTCATAGACAGGTTATATTGTGTTATTTT
>APFE030474629.1:257215-274967 GCA_000404065.3 Pinus taeda
CGCATAAAAATGAGTTCGGCAAAGATTAATTTATTGAAAAGCAGTATCATTGTCAACATGTGAAAACCAGAGCATTCATTTATTAAATATTTGCCCACCAAAGATTAGTTATCTCCGAATATTTTATAGTGTAACTTCAAAAAAATCGTATTTATTTAAAATTTAAATCTTTAAATTATATTAATTTAAATAATTTAAAATTATAAATTTTAATTAATTCAATAAAATTAAAAAATGTTAAAAAAATCATTTTTTTTATAAAAATTTATATAAATTAAAATATAATATAAAATGATCAGATTTTAAAATTCTATTAATCATGGTTGTATTTGCTAACATATTTTATTATTAAATTGTGCGAAGTGGAACAACGTAAAAGTGTATATTACTTAAAAACGTAGTTAATTTGAGTTTTAGGTTTCCAATTTTGAAAATCTGATTTTTTTTAAGTATATAAAGAATAATAAAAAATTTATTATTATTTGTTGTTTATATTATTTTATTAATTCTCTGTGGTTGGGAATTACTAATTTATTCTGTTAGACAGGTAAGTCTCATTATCATTTTTTAAATTATATTTATATTTTAATTAGTATATATTTTTTTAAATATTTATTATTTAACTTACTTTTTTATATTAGGGTTTATTATATTTATAAATATATAATTTTGAATTAAATATTACTATAAAGGCAATTTTCATTAGAAACTTTAACATTGACAGCTTTGAGGATAAAAATGACATTAAGCTAGAGGTATGAGTTATTTAGAACACATTAAAAAAAATGTTTGCAACACTACATTTATTTTAATTAAAAAATTAAAAATAAATTTCTTTTCCCCAAAATTATACCATGTTACATATAACTTGTAATTTTTTTTATATTTTCTTAATTCTCTAAATTGAAAAATGATTCACACAAAGGCTCTCTTTGAGATGAGGTTGACTAAAAAACACAACATATAAATATTCAATAACAAACTAGATCTATATTCTTTTTAGTCAATATGATTTCTAAAACCTCCAGGCTACCTTTACATCAAACTTCGTTGATTATTTAGTGAGCATATTGCTTATAGGGTTGATCTTCAACAACTATTATAACATTACTTGGTCATAATATATCATTACTAATTGTATTGCCTAAAATATATCTAATCTAGTATGCTTGCTCCAATGCATTCTCTTAAGGAAGCACATATCTCACACATACTTTCCCTTCATATAAAGTGTGCATACATTCTAAAAATTGCAAAATTTAAAATATGCATTAATTATGCAGAATTATGGGTTTCTTACCCTTGTAAAACCTACTTTCCATTTCCAATGAACCTCATTAATTTCTAAGAATATAAATAATGTTCATATGTTTAACCATTATAATACAATTATACTATATCATTGATTGAAATCCAAACTTTGTAATCTTATATTACATTTTGCATAAAAAACAAGTACTAAGCATCAACTTTGTATATTACACTTATTAAACTATTAAAAATATATGAAAAAATTTATAAATTTGACATAAAATTATACTAATATAATTTCAATATTTATGTTAAAAAAAATTAAAAAACTTTTATTTATTATGTTTTTTAAAAATAAATATTACATTTCTTAAAATATATAAAAATATAATTAAATCTATATACTTTACTTCTAATTGTATATTAAAATTAAAAATGTTTTACCTCTAAAACCTTATTCCAAATAAATATTATTGGTTAATATCCCTCATCCCATTTTCATAAGAAATAAAAATGTTTTACCTCTGAAACCTTATTCCAAATAAATATTATGGGTTAATATGCCTCCTCCAATTCGCTTACGAAAGAGAACAAATCAAAACAAAATTTCCTTAACACATTTTACCTTTCGTTCTTTCATAAGAGAATTGGATGAGGGATATTAACCAATAATATTTATTTGGAATAAGCTTTTAGAGGTAAAATATTTTTATTTTTAATCTAAAATTAAAGGTAAAGTATTTTTAATATAAAATTTAGAGGTAAAGTATTTTTAATATAAAAATAAAGGTTGTATGGCAGTATAATCCCTGTTATATAAGTCCCAAAAATAAATATATATAAAAAAATAATACTTAATCATTAATTTAAATTGAGTGATTGCAAAAGAATTTAATTCAATTTTATGTATGGATTTATATGAATTCAATTACTATGGTCTTATTATAGTGATTTTGTATAGTTGATTTGCAAAAAACTAAATGAAATTGAATCATGAGGGGTATAAGAACTTTTTATAAGATTATTATGGAAGCCTAGTGAAGCTTGCAATCAAAATCTTCACAGCTAGATCCATGTATAGTAATTATTATGCAAAAACGGTTACTTTGTTGTGCTATTCAAAGGTTTACTTGTTGCATATTTTTTTTCTTACATTCCACTTATATTTCTTGCGAATTAAAAACTAAAAACCGATTATATTTCTTGTGAATTAAGAACCTTAGTATTAAATATGCTACTATGTTACCTATGCTTCCATGATATGTAGTTTCTATTACATTACATGTAGAGAATTATGACTTAGCCCCATCAAATGATAAAAGACTTTTTATTTATTTTATTAATTAAACAAAAGATTGATTACAAATAAGAAAATATTTTACAAATAATTATTTTCCTTTTTAATAAATTATTATCTACATTTTGTAGATTCTTGAAAGTATATGAGATTAATAAAATTAAGATGATAGTGAAGGTGGGTGATTTTAGATAATGGTTACACACATTAGACCACTAAGCTTAGCTAAGCAACAATTCAACAATAACCTATAAATATTTGTCCATAAAACCTTGGTAGAGTCTATATGCTACTATAAGAAAAAAAAAATCATTTTATAGACCAATCATATTTAAAAAATATTATTTTTTATCGATGAGGCTGGATAAAACAAGTGTCTTACTTAAAACAAATAGGATGTATACTTCTTTCCATATTTAAATTTCTCAAATTATAAATCATTTTTCAAACTTTGCAAAGTGTACACTATTAAAAAAATTATGCTCTATGAAATATAATTCCTCTAAACTGAATCTAAATTTGTATGTAATTTTTTGAAATATTTTTTCTTTTGAAAACTTGTTCTTAAAATTTCTTATTCTTCTAACTTTTTATTTTCATAGACTAAATGGTATACAAGTTTTCTTCTCCATAAATTAAATATCTCTTTATATGTTAAATATCTCTTCATAAACCAACTACTTCAATTTTTTATTTCATTTAACCTCATTCGACATCCTTTTCACTTTTGGACCCTTTTGCATAAAGTATCTCTTCTTCTAAGTTTTTTATTTCCATAAAATAAATGGTATACAAGTTTTCCTTTCCATAAAATATATCTTTATGTACCAACGAATTCAATTTTTATTTCACCATCCTCATTCAAAATATGTTTAAATTATTCATATATTAATTGAGATTGTCGATTTGAGTTGCATAACACTGCTATTAAATATTAGCATCAAGTTGCGTGAAAGAATCCTCAATCTAAAAATCTCGTGAAGAAAATCATTGGTTGTTTAAATAATCGTTGAGGTAGAAGATATAAATATAGTTGAGTGATTCTATTACTATAGTTTTTTATTTTTTTTAATATGATAGTAAAGTTTTCAACAACTGAATTATGATTTATTCTTATAATTAAAATATTTTTTCTTGAACCATTGAAACTTTTGATTGTAACTAATGATTGTTAAAATTACGCAAAACATATATCAAACCAATACACTATATATGTAGAAGTTATTTTTAATTATTTTTTTGTCCATTTAATGAAGATTTCTTAAAATGGTAAGTCTGAATTTTGTAAGCTTCGAAATATATATTCAAAAACACATTTTAAACATTGCAATTTCATAATCTCATAAAAAAATTGACATCACATTCCAAAACTCAATTTAAAATATACAAAATAAAATTTAACACATATACCAATAATAAAATATACAAAACTTAAAAATCTAGACTTCACGATAAAAATCTAATGAAGATGTATCCATATTTAAGAAACACTATTATATTATCTTATCCAAATCAATACACATCCTCTCCCATATCAACTACTCCACTATTATCACTGTTTAGAAATATTCTACTCCATTATCACATTTAAAAAAAAACAAAAACGACACCTCCAGTACAAAACTTAAAAATCTAGACTTCATCATAAAAATATAATGAAGATGCATGCATATTTAAGAAACACCATTATATTATCTGATCAATACACGTCCTCTCCCATATCAACTACTCCACTATTATCACTATTTAGAATATTCTACTCCATTACCACATTTTATTTTAAAACAAAAATGACACCTCCAATCGGATATACAAGATACACACAATTATCTGTATATGAAATTTTAAATTATTTCCACTCATATGAAAGGAATAATTTGTTTTAACTTATCAATATTAAAAAACTAAAATGAAATTAATGTTTCAAATTGAAATGTAATCCTCTATTTTTCCTGTTTTCCTTGTTTGTTTGAAAATTTAAAAATATTTTCAATATAAGGTTTGACTTCACGGGTTATTGGGAAGGTTTCTAAAATATTTGGAAATAGTCGAATTTCACTCAAGTCATTAAAATTTAATTATGAAAATTTTATTTTTAACATCCTTGAAAAC
The DNA here is from genome assembly GCA_000404065.3 of Pinus taeda. NCBI lineage: Eukaryota > Viridiplantae > Streptophyta > Pinopsida > Pinales > Pinaceae > Pinus > Pinus taeda. The sequence goes on from APFE030474629.1 coordinate 261,876, forward strand.
TTCACTATGACATTTTATTTCTACACATTTTTGTTTGTTTTAAAATGATGCAAAATCTCAATCCAACTACTACAAAAACTAGTTAAACTAAACTGCAAAGCCATATGAAGTTGAATTCTAATTTTGAGAGCCTCCAAAATTGAATTGCAAAGTTGTGTAGACATTTTCTTCATTATCGAGAAGCAGGTTGACATTATTAAGATGAATAAAAATTCAATTCAATACAACAAATATATCAGCTTGATAGGAATAATTGTGGTCAAAATCAAATACCATCTGACTTATTTTTTTTTAAGAGAATGAAGGCATCCGTGGGGTTCAACCATAGGGATTTGTATTTTCTTTGGGATCCTTATAATCCACATTGAATGCGACACCTTTCTCTACACTTGTCACAAGACTAGGTGTATTCCGAAATTCCTACTCATTTTCAGCGACTTTCTCAGCTTTTGCAAATACTAATAATAACAAAATCAATCAATTTTTTTAATCAAATTGTTACGCTAATTTATAGAATCCACATTGTTAATTTACTACCTAAGACATCCTAGATAACATTCACCCCTCTGCTTGTATTCCCTCCGCAATAGGAAAAGAAGAATTAGTAAGTTATATATAAAACAATGAATCAATTTATTTAAGCTCTTCTTCGAGTATTTTCTTGTGGTCATGCAATTCTATCACCTTCTAGAGTTGGTTGATGGTTGAGTAGAACTCGGTGGAAAGAATCATTAGAGTAATGATAGTGATGGAAATTGCACAAATATTTTTTAATCAAGACATTTTCTTTATTTTATTATTTAACATTTATATTTCTAAATAATAAAGATATGTTAACTCAACACAACTATATTAACATTATTTATGTTCATATTTACAATTAGTCAATACAAAGGGTTAAAGAGTTAACTTCATGTATTTATTTATTTTAATAATGTATCATTTTTTTTCCCGAGGAAAAATTGTAACTTTTCATTAATTTTGAAAGTGTCATTATATGAGCTTATATAGTGCTTATGTTATTATTTAGTTATTAGTTTTTAGAATCCTACGAGCATTTCTTTCCTAATTTTGTTAAAATATCTTTATTTGTATATAGTTACTAATTTTTAGGATCTCCTAAGCTTTTATTTCCTAACTTTGTTAAATTTGTTTTATTTACATATAACTTTTACAATTAATAACTATTATGATAATTAATTATTAGTTTTTAGAATCTTGTGAGCATTTCTTTCCTAATTTTATTAAAAAAGTTTTATTATGTCACTACCTGCATGGTGACATCTATGATTGGGTTGTGGCTATTAGTTTGTTCATACTTCAAGTGTTTTCCAAATTTCTATAGTCAACACTATCCTTTTGCGTGAAATTTTTGGGTGATGTTAGCTCACCACCGAATCCCCGATTCCGGATTTCGAGGGTAGATGTCATCCTGCCATGCACGATTGGTTGAGGTAATCAATAGTACATAGGAGAGCGATTTTTCATACAACTGGGAGCTAAGTTCGATCTAATTTGAGCTATGGTGCTATAAATTTGGTTTTAAGAGTGTTGGTGGACAATTTATTAAGGGATTATCGATAATCACATTTTTAATTAATTGCAAGTTCACTTGTTGAGTTTGAAATTCCCATTTTTATTCCTATGTTTTCTTTGTGGCATAACTCTCGCTTCTCAGGCTTTTGTTGTTACCAAGTGAACTACCTGTAGCATATTTTTTTTACTTCACCGGATGTGAGTAGTAAACTTTTTCTACGGAACCCTGAAGGTGTTTGGTTATGTGCGAGGTCGCAGGATTACTGACCTCGTTGACAACCATATGATAGGTAAATGTATGAACATTCATATCTGGTTAAATCATCATGGTGCATAGTTTGGACATCTAATGGTTCAATATTTTGAAAAATTTGCTGACTAGAGTTTAGAATTTAGACAACAACAATTGTTTGGGTAAGCAGATTGCTGGATTCTAGCAACAGAAAGGGATTTTGATCAAAGCGATCAGAAAGGGATTTTGAGAATATCTTCCAAGTCATTGGCCTTGCATAGCATCGTTAATGCCATTGCCATCTTTGCCATTTTTCTTGGTCCAAGTAAAGGCTTTCCACACTTAGCTTAGTCTCATCATATCGGATGTGATTCAATGTGAAATATTGCTCCATTTGTGATAGCCATATGGCCGGATGAGAGCCATCAAATTTATACATGTCCAACTTGGGTGGTCAAGGGTGGGACTGTTGGTGGTTTCCATAGAATTGAAGAGACTGGCTAGATTCACTCTCATGGTTTTCATTAAAAACATATGCCTCTGATTGTAACCCCGACTTGCCCTTTGTGATTGCGTCACTTAAGGACAGGATTTGCTTCATTAATTCATCCAACTTTTGTTGAAGGGTGTCTATCTTCTCATTGGCCATAGCTTGAGCTTTGGTTTGTACCATGGACAGATCCGGTGCACTTGTCATTATTGGAAAAAAAATTGGGACCACCCAAAAATTTGAAGTTGACAAGTGAATGGTACCACCTTGCTCAGCCCGTCATCCTGATTCTTATGGGCTAAGTCTCCTAAGCATCCCGGGAGGGCCTCAGAATTTTATTTTTTTATTTTTATTTTTTTTACTCCAAACGAAATTTTACTCCTCGCTTAGGAATAATGTAGTAGCCAATTCTCAAAAAATTTAATCTTAACCAATGTCCTACGAGAATCACCCCAATGTATAAGATCCACAAGCCTCCCTGAACAAATAGTTAGATATGTTTGCAAAACCCTCAACTGCTAAGTGTGAGTAGGAATGTGGTAGAGACCGAACCCCCACTACTAGATTTGAATGGTGGAGCAGATTGTTGATGTTGCGACAGAACCCAACCTGCTAGATTTGATCTAGCAAAGAAGATGATGGGCGATCTGTAGAGAGACAAGGGAACTATGGTCTCAAGGAGTGTTAGGTGCTACAGATCACAATATACATAAGGGTCCAACATTAGTACTCGGCCCAATCTTTTAGGGCAATAACTAAGGAGGATCAACCGTACCCTCAGCCGTACTACCTGACTACCCTATCATATATGTGAGTAATCTCCCCGAGTGCTATTCTCGGTGTACTGTAGCAGAAAGACAATCAATGGTTTATCTACAACGAGGTTTCAGATGAGCCTAGGGGGCTTCCGATATACCCAGAGGGTACGTGGAAGACAGTCCATTCGTGGTTCTGTCTAATGTGCTACTGCTCAAAGGGGTACCCACAGGGGTTACAAGGGAGTCCAATAAGGATGACCACCTCTTGTATTTCCTGCGTGCATGCCTCCCCAAATCCGTAGGTTTATGTGCCCAACAACAAATCCTGTTATGCTCTTAACCTACAAATGATACCCAAATACAGAATATGCGAAGAAAATATACCCTAAACAAAGAATATGTGAAGAAAAGATACGCAGAACACAAAATAACAATGATTTTATTATTCAGAGAGTAATGTTCACTTGCCTTTTCGAGGGGGCAACCTCCAATAGAGCAGAGCTCGATTACAAAATAAGACACCATGCTCCTCGCAGGGAGTCTCTATCCTTTATATATGAATCATACATGCAATACCACGGGCCAATACCGTTGTATTACTAATACCCTCTATCTAATACTATGGCCCATTTGCAACTAACTGTGGTTCCGTTATTAATTGCGGATTAACCACTTACAATTATTCATATGGGCTTTATTGACTCTTGACTATGACGTGGTCCCGGTACATAGATAAGGGGGTTAGGGTGGGACCCTAACAAATCCTGTGGTTAAAAGACGCCGGAACACACCTCCATCCAAAAAACATTTCTGCTAAAAATGGAGATCCCACTGGCCTTGGAAAGTGCTCTAATACCACTTGTTATGCTCTTGATCTATGAGAAGATACTAGAATACAAAATATGCGAAGAAATATAACCCAAAACACAAAACAATGAGAAATAATAACGTGTATTTTATTATTTAGAAAGGAAAACAATGTTCACTTGCCTCTTTGAGGGGGCAACCTCCAATAGAGCAATGCGCGATTACAAAATAAGACATGACGCTCCTCAATGGGGAGTCTCTATCCTTTATATAGGATTCATACATGCAATACCATGGTTATTAATACCATCTATCTAATACCATGGCCCATTTGCAACTAACTGTGGTCCCTTCTTTAAATGCGGGTAAACCACTTACAGTTATTAATATGGGCTTTATTGACTCTTTAACTAACTATAACAATGACTCGACCCTATTACATAAATAAGGGCGTTAGGTTGGACCATAACACAATGGGCCTACAAACATGTTTGGTACCCTTCTCCAATTCCTAAAACACTACACAACAAGGCTTTTGCTTCCCCCTTGTTGCTAAGGAACTCCATAATTCACCACCATAATCATCTGTGGTACCCAAATATAGACGTATATAAACAATAAAATTGGAGGTGAACCCACAATTAATGCAAACATAAACCAACCATGCTACTAGTCTTAGGAACGTTGCTAGAGGAATTAAGACCATTGTGCTACCCAAGTATTTTGCTCCAACTCCCGACTCCTACCTCTACCACCCCAACAAACAATGAAGATGCAAAATACATATTGAGAGGAGCACCTCTTTCCCAAGTCCCAAATTTGCTTTAAATGAATTAGTGAGGTGAATTTAACGTCTCCATAGGAGCCTAACTTAAATCCTTTGCAACTCGTTGTGTAGGGGATGGCACTACTAGAATTCATTTTGCATAATCAAACAACCAACTAATCCCACCACCTTAACTCCCATACCCAAGCTTTTCTAGATCTTCCTTGTAGACCAAACAATTCCATATATTTGTCCTCCCTTCTTTAGAAGGATCTCTATGCTCTTACAACAAAATATGTGTTTGACATGCTTCATTAATGACCTTTGCATGTGGATGTGGTTAACAAGTCCCCCTTTTTCCCTTCCATGCCACCAATATTCACCCCCATATGTGAATATTGTACTTTATTTCTTAATTTAGTATTTTAAATAATTTTCAAAGGGATTATTTTTTTAAATAATGTTTTTGATTAAATAAAGAAAAATAATTTCTTTATTAAATCAAATTTAAATTTTAAAATAAAAACAATAATAAATTTTAAACATCATCATCTACTAAATACCTAAAAATAAAATTAAAATACGATTTAAACATAAGAGATCCATCTTATAAGCTTAGATCTACCAAGCACAACGAGAATAACATTTATTAAGGGTGAAATCCTCTTTTAGAATGCAAAACTTTGAGAAAAGTGTTTGCACCTCAGATATTTGATTACCAAGATTAGGATATACTTAATATATATATCTATATATTTCATAATTTGATATTAATATTATATAATATATATATATAATATATATATATTATATTATAGATATTATATATATAAGTTATATATATATATATATATTAATATATAAATATATATATTCTAGAAATTTGTTCAACAATAATATAATCTTATATATGTAAGAGTTTGTTGGCTTGGAGAATACAAGTGAGTATTGTGGTGCACTCTCCTATGTGAGTGATTTTCTCACCAGAAAGATGCAACGCTTCTTCAATTATGTATTTCATTTTTTAAGTTGGTATCAAAGCCGCATTGACGGTCATGAGGTTGAAGTTGAGTGTGGTTGGTGAGTGTGGCAAGTGTGGGTGGTGTGGATGGGGCGTGTGACTAGTCAAGCTAAATCAGAAGACTTGACTGGTAATATATTTGAAGTGGTAAAGGTGCATGGTGTTTTGTGTGAAGGTGTGTGGTGCGCAAAGACTACTTGAACCTACGATTTTGTGACATCCCTCGTGGGTAATCCCTCTCATAAACATTATTATGAATTTTATTCATGTAAATAATGTGGAAAATGTAATACAAATATTGGACAGGAAGAGGACACAAATTCAGAGCATGAGTGGAGAAGTTATTGGGGGAATTACTTGGGAAAATTACTAACTTGTCCTGACGATGAACCACACTAGTTGGTTCGAAACGCGTCGACAAAGGTATTTTTTATGTGATTTACGCCGAAGCTCTTCTTATAAAAATTACTAAACTCAGAGGTGCCCTCAAGAACTCACCTATCTACCTCTATGAATTGAAGGTAAGTCTGTATAGGAATTTAAGAAGAGGTATGGGCGCCTACACATGAGGAAAAAGGTTAGAATGTTCTTGGGGGGATATGTCGACATGGTTAGCAAAAAAAAAAGGAAGTGTAGGGGACAAAGATGAAAAAAAATGGATATGCATGGAAAGAAAATGAATAAGGGGAACATCGAAACAGAGAAGTCATAATAAGAATGAGTGAAAACGAGAGGCTGAGGGGAAGAAAGGAATGCACAAATAGGGGTGTTGGTTGGATAACGTACTGATATGCATAACCAAAAGAAGGGGATAAACATGTTGATGTTGATGAGAAGGAGTCACAATGGTTGGAAATGCATGTGGAATCACTGTGAGGTCCTTGGACTCCTAGGTAGTTTTTTGATTAGCTATACCAAATTCCTTTGAGATCTTCACTACTGAGGATTTGGATCTGGCTCGAGGCATGGGGGCTTCACTCAATGAACCCATGATATAGCATGTGCATTCGTGGCATACTAGAATTCCTTCAATTTGACTACATATTGGAAAATACCTCTAAAAATCACTTTATTTAACCCCCTAATAATACAAACCCAACACACCTTCCTAATTTTAAAAACCCATACTTTCACTAGATATTGTAGGTATCCATTTTTTTATTCACATTTTTTATGCCCCTTTATTTTTTTCACTAACTTTGAGCTCCAGTTTTTATACACAACATATAAAAACCATTTACCCCCTATTATATGCTCAATATATTATGTCATTTTTTCCTCAATATGTATCTCCCAATATGAATTCACGTGGTATGGTAGTGATGCCCCAATGAAGCCCCCCTAGCTTGGGGTTAGTTACTCCAAGAAATATTACAGTGCAGATCAACCTACGGTTAGGAGGAGAGTCGAAGTCCCTCCTCTAATTTCCAGCATATTGACATAAACCAAATAGGTAATTATTTCTTTGTACATTCTTGTATCATGAATGCTCAATGAATGTCTTGTGTACATTCAAGCACATGGTCTTCACTCAATGAACCTCTAAAATATCATTTATGTTCATGGCATACTAAACCATAACCTTAATTTGACTATATATTGGAAAATACATCGAAAAATCACATTATTTAACCCCACACCAATAAGAACCCAATACATCTTCCAAATTTAAAAAACCCCTACTTTCACTAGATATTGTAAGTATCCATTTTCTCATTAAATGTTTTTATACCCCTTAACATTTTTCATTAGCATTGAGCTCCATTTTTTATACCTTCCAATATATAAAACCCTTTACCCCCTATTCTATGTTCAATCTATTATGTCATTTTTTAATAAATATAATTATGCTTCACACTCTTCCATGAAATCAACTCATTATTGTAAATATTACCCCTTGAAACACACCAGAACTAGCTTTTATACAATGTGCGACACTTAAGATATTAGAAGACGACATTTTATATATGAGTTGGAAAATTGTGAACAACACTTGCAATATGTGAATAATGGTGAAAGAGACACATTTCAGAGTGAAGATAACATGAAATTGATACTAATTAAATTGAAAGAAAGTAAAAGATATAGTAATAAACATGAAAACGACACTTGCGAAAGTGAAGGTGCACAAAAGCAATAGTTGGAAAACTCACTGAAATAAAAGTACAAATGTAGCCAAAAGTGAGAGACTGTCAATGATGGTGTGCATCGAATGATGAAATGGGTTGAAAATTACACAAACATTATCTTTATGGACTATGTTATGTTTTTTCAAGCTTGCATAAAATAATGCACTCATGAACTTGTTGTGAACTCAGCATGTGAGAGTGACTTTGATTGATCAAGAAGTGACCACAGAACAACTGATCGCAAGATCCATAGTAGGATCCAAAATTCAAGTGTAGGTAAAATTTTGGAGGATGTTTGTTGCAATGACAACACTTGGAAACCCACTCTTAGAACTCTAGCTTCTCTACTTTGGTCAATTCTTTCCTGCAGGGTCTAGTTCTTATAGGAGTATTGATTCATCATTCATATTATCATGGCTTCCCCACTTACCACATGCATAAACATAGTCCCCTTCATTCCTTTACTTGGTTAAATGCAAACAAAATAACAATGATCACACAATGTTTCAAATGAGGAAACGATAATGAAGTTCATGAGATTTAGATTTTCAGAGTATAGCTTTTCATCTTTGGTGTTGCTATGTTGCCAGTAGGCCTCGATAGTACCCCGATGGAGACACTTCAGGGACACAAATATTGCTCTGCTGCGAGAGGGCTTGGATAGTACCCCAATGGAGTTTCTTACTTCACATCTCTGCGCAGGAAGCCTTTCTCTTCTTTTGTCTTTATTTATTTATTTTATATAGGACTATGCATCAACACTTATTTATTTCATGGGAAGAAGAGGGTTACCAACTTATTGAGAGCATAAGAGGTTGTCCCTTTAGAGAAACATATATAAGACCTTTGATATTGGTTTTCTCATTTAGATTTCCCCTTGTCCTTCTCTACTTGATTGGATTAGTTTGAAAACACTGAAACATAAATACACGAGTGTAGGCATGAGGTTTCAATAATAAACATGGAGATCATGGTTTGACACAAGGATTTCCTTATGCAAGGATCATATTTTCTGTCAGAACATCATCAAATAAGGACAAGGAAGAAGGACAAAGAGTTAGCCAAATGTTGCAGTATCACAAAGTCCTTTTCTCTTTTTCCATATTACCTTTTTATCCAATAGAGTAACTTCATGCAAGGTCTTACAAAATGAAAGAAAATACAACACACGAAAGGAAACAAAACCAGAAGACAAAACAGAAGGAGGTTAAACCAAAACATGATGTGAAACCAAAATCATAAAACATAAGACAAAATTTAGAAAATGAATGTAGGATGAATGTGTAGGTTAACTAATATGAAACCAAAACTACTCCTAACCTAACCAGCTAGAAGGTTGGAGTCATGTATAATAAAATTTCCAAGGTAGCCACTGTAGTTGTTCCCAACTTGCAATCACAAAGATATGATCCATTACAATTTAGATAAAACAATATGCAATAGAAAAGATAAGAGCTTGAATATTCTACAAAACAAATTGAAGGTCTTTCCTGCCAACAAAAATATATGTAATAACCATTGCTTCTAACCATTTCTCACTCTTACCTTTTTTTTTTTTCTGAAAACCGTAAGAAGAAAAACCTTGGGGATTTCTTCCAAATGTATCTTCATCTGCACTGTACTCCTTAGATGGCATGAGAAAAGGCTAAAACATGCTATTTACGATGGATCTTTCCAGGTAAGATTGCTCAAACCATTCAACGATTTGATCATGAATCTCGAAACAGTCCTCTTGAGAATCCTGAAAATTTTGAAAAGATGAATTTTGCAATTAAAAGGAAGGGATCTAGATGAAAATATTGCAAGGGGAAATGAATATGATCACATTCAAAAGGCTTGTCAAGCTAGTGAAGGCCTAAGATAATCATCAGTGAAGGTTGAAGTGCCTCATCTACTTGAAAAGTATCTGAATGGTGAGACAAACAATAAAGATTAATAGATGTGAAACAAATGTCATCAAATATACTCGTGGGAAAATGATAAAATGAGCGACAGTTAATATCATGATTAGATGTACCATTTGTGGCAAGATATTCTCAGTTAGAGATAATAAATATATATCAATTTGAACATCTTTATGAATTCCTTGAACATATGAATCATCTTCCTTACATGATAAATGTAACAAAAAAATTTCTTGTGACTGATCGCATGTTGTACTCACATGGTAATCATTGAAAGAAGTGAAAAGGAATATCAGTACAACAAACAAATGAGACTAGTAAAGATACAATGAGTGAAGAAAAGTTTGATTCACACAATAACTCATCTATCCATTAGCATTCAAGAGGATTTCATGTGTGATGAAGTACAAGAGTCACAATATAACATTCACAACAAAGAACCAACAACTAACTATTTTGAAATGAACCTAATAGGCATGATTGCTTCAACCAAATATGATTTTCGAAATGCTAACTTCATAGTTCCATGATTCTATGAGAGATACACATTCCAAACATGAGTTTGATACAAGACATGTGCATTAATATGAATCAACTGAAGAAGATTCATGAATTCGTTCAGAAATAAAATCTTCAAATCTCGAAAGACTACATCTGTAATATCAAACATATTTCAAGAAGAAATTTTCATCAAGTGAAACCATGCAAAGAGAAGGATTTCGCTAGAGAAACTCAATTTGAATTAGTTATGGGACCTTACCAGAGTCGCGAGATCCTATCATGACCATCAATGGAAGTTGAAGTGCCTCGACACATTGAAAAGTCCTAAAACTTTTAAGGATTGTAAAATTACATTTTGAAGATTGAACTAGATTGTGCACATCGTGAGGATAAATGCTACCACTGGTTTCAATAAAATCACTACTCACCATATGGAAGCCATCTCAATCACTGATTTGACCAGATTTTTCAACTTCAACAACCAGATTACTCTAGTTGAAAGAGTCTTCTGATTGTAAATCTAACGATGTATGAATCGGATAAATTTTAGGAGCAAGTTGGTTTGAAGAGTTGTCTTCATACAAGAGAAGAGATGATGAGGGATCGAAAGAGTACTCAATGATTTGATTGTTTTCATTTTCATCGTGGATAATCTCACCACCTTGTGTCAATTGAGAAGTTAACTCATTAGATTAATAACTTCAAGGGCATGGAGTGTCTTCGTCGCAAGTAGATGCATCGCAAATGGTAGAGCACAAGGGATAGTGAGATGAAGAGGAAGTTTCAATAAAAACATATTCTTTGACCAAATCATTCTCTAAATCTAAATATTTCGAAACAAAATCTTTTAGAGAGATTGAAATATCAGATGGTGCACTTGACCATTCGTCATCGCATACATAAAAAAAGTCATCATCATTGGAATGATCATTGCCCAAGACTTCACGTTGATTAAGTAAGTAAATTTGATTCGTAACCGAGATTCTTAGATTGAAAATCATCCAAGAATGGAATAACATCATCTTGACATTAGGAGCCTTGAAAGAGGGAAGAGAGGTTGAAAGTCTCATCACTTTCCTGCTCTTCTACATGTGTAGTGTGACTGCCTTGTACTTGGTCATAGTTTGAACCAACAATTTGAAAATCAAGAGAGTGTGAAGAGTTAGCTAGTGGAGCAGATTGATCAAGCAGATCATGATACAAAGAGTCATGGCATGTAGATGATAGAAGATGACATATTCCCCTTGAATAAGTAACAATTACAGTGGAACTAGATTCAATATTAATGTTAAGAGTGCTAATGTCATCTTGAGGAATGAATGGTTTAGAATTCACCCTAGGCTCCATCAACCATTCCAAGGTTGCCTCCTGTAGGCTTTAACCGCGTACAAAAATTACTTGCATACAAATTCTAAAACACAGAAAATAAAAAATGCGAGAGCATAACACATAAAACACATATACACAGAGATTTTCCCCTGGATCCCAAAACTGGGACTACTAACTTGATTTTTCATTATGTTCCTTTCAATGTTACAATACATACATGAAGAAGCATCCAACCATGGACTGAAAACCATCGATCCGAAAACAATGTGTCAAAAAACATTGCCAAAATCATGCCAAACAATAGGAGGGTCCGCCCAACCTAATATAGGGTCAAAATCAAAAATTTTCCCGCGCTGCCCCCGGACCCAATAAAGTGGGGTTACAGTATACCTCAAACCCCTATGACCCCCCCCCCCAAACCCCCCACACATAATCCGCACACATGATATGGGGGGGGGGGGGGGCGGGGGGGGGGCGACTCTGCCCCCCTCTAACCCCCGGTTAACTACGTGGGCTAGTTGTGGAAAGAATACAACACAACCCAACACCTCCATCAGATATGAATTGTGAGAAATAGATTAAGGTTGAAGAGACAGATGAACCATTTGATTTTCAGACTTCCGAAAAATTCGGCATCATCATAAGTAGGTACCCACATCGGAAATAAAAAGGGAGGAGAACAAAGAAAAAAAGAAATAGTAGATTCCTGCTCTAAAATTAGAGGTCTCTCATGATTTACAAGATTTTGGGAAGTAGAAAGGTTAGGAGGTTCATATTCATCGTGTAAAGAAATTTGAATCAAACGCTTAAAATTTTGTTAAAAGAAATCCCAATTTGTGTCTTCTCCCAAAATTTCATAACAAAGGTAAAGAAATCGATCAGAAAATTACTCAATTGATTCATTAGTATTCATTCTTATTTGATTAATTCTTTTAAGAACAGTTTGGTAATCATACCTGTCAGATGCTTTATGAAGCTCCTTCACAAGCTAGCTAAATGAATGGATAGAAGTAGGAGGTAATATGTGATACCATCACTTAACATGACCTTCAAATGTGATGGTGAGAAATCTATCCATGACATATTTGAAATGCATTCCATTACAAAGGAAAAAATGGACAACTTGAAATAGATGTTCACGAAGATTTAATTCACCCTCTCCATCAAACTTAAATTAGGACAGGTTATGAAAAACTTCTGCAGGGATGGGAATATTAATATCTTTAGAAAAACATCATGGGATTATGATTTTGGGAAGAGCCATTTTTTTATAATAGATTCAAAGTAGACTCAATGGGCACATCCTATCATCTGGCCCTCCTAGCACCATTTGTTGACGGTGTTGGAAATATGTCAACCAAATAGCTCTCCCCACTGTGAAGTCCCAATTAGACCTCACACCATTTGGAATAGGATCCCCAACTAGAGTATCAGCTTGGTTGCCATATATTCTTATAGATTTTCCTTTTCTTTAGCTGTCAGCAAGAGAGATAAGTGTGTATGTGCCTTCACAAAAGACAAGTAAGTGTGCCTCGTTAATATTCGGTTGTAGGTGTATCAAGGTTCTTCTACTGCAGAGGGAGGATAAGTGAGCCTCTGAGAGAGAGGCAATAGTACCA